>LBNU01035528.1:183097-206141 GCA_014162995.1 Artemisia annua
GAGAATTGAAAAAGAAAGAACCCATTATTTAACATAACACGTTCCAAACCATATTTAGCCCACGTATTCTTCACATAATTCTCCACAATGGGGAAAGCAAGCCGTTTCCCAATAAAATACCCATATAGTGTATTAACAAACCTCGCTGAAACATCATTAATTTCTTTCAGTGGGATTGCAACATGAGCACCCTCCACCCGCTCCTCAGTACGCAATTCACATAAGTTAACGGATTTAAACGAATGCTTTGTTTGAAACAACGAAGCATAAGACAATGTAGGTGCTGTTTTAGATCCACTATTAGTATCTTGATTAGCATTAGAACCTGTTGAATTAGCCGTAGCAGCCATGGAATCGACTGACGCCATAGCGAAAGAACACTAAAAAAAAACCCTAACTAAATTGAAAACGAAAAACAATGGAAAAAAAACCCTAGAAAAATCCAACAACCATTGGATTGGTGAAGCAGGAATCGACCCTCATTGAAACACAAGAGATCAAGAAGAAACGTACCACAAGCGAGATCCTAAAAAAATAATCGAACCACAATGAACAAGACGATTAGGATCACAATGAACTAGTCGATTTAGATAATCGAATTTAGGGATGTCGCCATCCAAAAGTCGATTTAAGAAAATCGGTTTTAGGGTTTTTAGATAATCGAATTTTATAATTTTACAAGTAGAAGATAAATACAAAAACTATAGATAAGATTTAAATGATTATCTTTAATTATAAAAAACTACAATTAAAAATCATAAATCAAACAAAATAAAAATTAAATTATTAGTTTTTTAATAAATAAAAATATATCATTCAAAAAATTTAAAAAAAAACCCGCGCGTGCGCGAGCATTATAACTAGTAGATAACTAATACATAATATATTAATATGAATTAAAAAGCACATTGTAAGATGAGAGCATTAGTTTGAAAAAAGAAAAGTAGTTGATTACTTGATAAAGTATAAATTCAAAACGGAAGTTAGATTCATATGCTCACATATTTTTTCATACTAAACTAAAATGTATAAACAAAAGTAGTTGACTACTTGAGAACCGAAGCAAGTGTATTTAGAAGCCACGTTGATTCAATAGCATACATGCAAACATGTCACTGTAATCAACAAAGTATATACTATAATAATCTTCATCTATAAACAACTATCAAAGCTTCATAAGAAAAAGAGTAAAGTAATTATATTGGACAGTGAGTACCGAGTATTCATCACCACTGTTTATTTGGGATTGTGTTTCTAATGGCGGCAGCCGCTATGGTGGCTATTTTTCCGGCAAGTCTACTTGAAGCTTAAAAAAACTTTGTTTATTTAGTCGAATACCCCCGATCAATACTAAATATATAATAACTAAATACTCATAATCTTTGCAAAATTGATTGTACTTTATGGTTAACCAAGCCCGTGCATCGCACGGGCCATGCTGTCTCGTACTATAAGAAAGATTGAGTCCTTAAATTTAATGTGGAGTAATCAAGATACTTAAGAAGTTAAGATGGAGTCCCATTGCATAGAGTACAAGATAGCTAATGCTCGGAATTCAATGCAGCCTCATAATAACTATACAATCATGAAAGGAGATGAAGTGCAAGGGTTGCCCGAATTGATCACATGGCATTTCGTTGGTATTAAGTGTTAAACGAATTGTTTTATATAACATAAATAAATAAATGTTCTTCTTTTTTACCTTTAACTCTCCACACTGCTGCTATGCCTCTACCTTCTTCACACATTCTCAAATCAAACGCAAGAAAATCTTCTACTTTTGACCGCCCTCTTAAAACTACACCGCTTACCAACCTAAGCTATTAGAAGGAAAAGGGAAAAAATATATCTTTGGGTTGTGCGACGGTGATTACGGATATGATTCTAACAATGCAAAGATTTGTATGGAAGTAACTTGCATATTGTCAAACTTATTTTTTAAAAAATGAGCCAGCGAAGTAACTTGCATTTTGCACTTGAAAGGAGATAATGCAATATGGTAAATGGTTGTCTCAAAGAGTGAATTAAGTGTAGAATGTGTTGAAGGTAGAGAAGTATATTAACAATTGTGACATTTTTCAATACAGGGGTATAACTAATGCATGATAAATTGACATTCTATTTTTTCACCAACCAAGAGTTACTGTGCATTAAATGGAATGTACATTTTCACTTTAATGGCACTATAATTTTTTTCCAACTACAGAGCATTCAACAAGATAATTATATAAGTTATGGTAGCAAATTACACAACAAGAATCCGTGCTTNACGAGGCAGCATGGCCCGTGCGATGCACGGGCTTCTATTACTATGAAGTAGCATCGGTCTGGTGACGGTTAAGATCATCGATTTGGCAAGGGTTAAGCTTAGTTTCGATTCGAGGGTGCTCGACTTAATAAACGAATTTTGTTCAAGTAAGTTTTTGTAAATAGACTTGTTTCAAGAAAAAAAAACATCAAATACATGAGTCACTTTCATCGACGTAACGCAAAACATGTTGTTTCAAACACATAGTTTATACTACACGGAACTTAGTTGTTTTTCTTTTGTCTCTTACACCAAAGCTGGTGTACCATCTTCGAGTCTTGTCTTTCATCTGTAACGATTGTTTCTCAGTTAATTTTCTTTTGAATACTTGGGTCAATACGTATGTATTAGAGTATTTATAAAACGTGTTTGGTAAAAAAAAAAAAAGAATTGAACATGCTAATTCAATATATTTGTTTTTATTAATATATAAAAGTTACAAAATTGTCCATGCCTATTTTTTTAAAATGTTCTTTATTCAATTTATGTATGGACTTTTTACGAAATTATTAATACATGCCTGAGCTTGTAGACTAAAATTAAAAGTGAGATATTACAAAAATAATAAATGCATCCATTGGTTATTTAGTAATATATTTTTCGCGGTACCACTGCGTTGATGCTTAGAAATTTCACATCAATTAGTCTTTGTAGCTATTACATTTCCGTACACTTCATCTTATTCGTCCAATTTGTTACACACCATATATACATGGTTTGACATAACAAAGTAAAAAAGTACATACACTTTTCTTATCTGAGATATCAAGCTTTTGCTCACAAAGCTTTCCTGGAGGTTTTGAAGACTTCCAGGAAAGCTTAAGTGCTTTTCTTGATGTTCTTGCATCAATGTCACGTCCAACAACTTATCTAAAATGGTCAAATGACGCGAAACATGTATGTAATATACTAATATCTAAAACATATTATTTTGTTTAATTTGAATAATTTCTTCTTTCAGTATCATAGCATGTTTGTTTCAGTCATATTCAGTACATTTAAGCATATTCAAAATTCAAATAAATGGTAAAAAAAATTTGGCCGATAGACCTAACTCGAATGACCCATTTTGACCGCACTTTAAAGTGAAATGTTTTGACCCATTTTGAACTCCAAAGCTATAAACGTCGCTCTTTTGATTTAGAAGCCCATTGTTTGCATATTCTAGAACAACATATCCAAATGTTCCCATTACTCTTAAGCCTCGTGCAAATATGCAACCCTGCAAATTGCAAGTAACTGTGTCATGCATTTACTTCATCCGTCTGGTACTAAAATCCCAGCTTGTTTCTGCAGTCGAAGCCAGTTCATGATACAACTGGTCTTTCTCACAATCATTCGCAAGTGTATGCAGTTTCTTTGTTCTGTGAAACAAAATGAATAATGTAAAAACACAATTTGTTCTATTGATTAGTAGAAACTTTAAAAATACAATCTTTGAATTATCTTGGGGTATCTTACAATAGTGAACGACTCTGGAATAGGTTGAATCCACATTGCATAGTACCGACTTAAATTGTGTGTCAATCCTTGATCATCCTCAATTATCACATTATGTATGCCTGTGACACAATCAGTCTAAGCAACAATGTAGCAAAGAAAAAAAGAACCTGTTATAGCGATTGGGAATTGCCTGAATTCCAAAACTTGTGTTCTTTGATCAAGGACGGGAGAGCTTTCTTGACCAAGTCCATGTCATTAGTCCGCTTATATACTTCAACCACCATTGAACTTAGTAAAGGAGGCTGACTGCAAATAGTTTCACCAACCATTTAAATTTTGGGGTCTATATATACTTGATCAACTATAAACTTTGACGAATGAGATTTTTGGTAGTGTTTTATTGGCATACATTACAAAAAATGACAATTTAAAGCACATAATATATTTGACAGGAACTTCTTACCTTCTATTCGTGTAGTATGCTATGCCCGGGCACCATTGAGAACATATCCATATGTGTCGATCAAGTCGATTAGATTCAGAACTATCCCTTTTGGTGTCTCATACATTTTACTTGCCAATAGTCCCCTAATAATTAACTTCATGTCAATATTACATCATAAACCAAATAAAACTAAATACTCTTGCATTTTGCATCGCACAGTCAAGATGTTATCTTTTTCATATCTAGAAAACATTCTAAGCAATCTTTATATGAAATACACGCTAACTATAATATAAACTTACCTTATAACCCAATAAGAATCCCAATAATAAACCTCTTGAAACCTTGATCCAGGTATAATCACAGGATATTTGAAAGGAAGCAAAGTATGCAACTCCGGATGCTCCAATACTCACTTCGACATTTTCCTACTCAAATTCTTCCAAAGTGAACGCACTTCCAAACCCCAATCTCTCACACCTTTATACACCACTTTGAATGTCAAAAGTTAGAGGTTACTCTTTTTTTCTTGCAAACTAAAGATCATGTAATGGAAAACTAATGTTTTAGTTACAAAAGACTATTTGGGTTCTTATAAATTAAAAAGACTCTCCAACTTTTCAAGAAAACTCAACTTAAATCTTCAATTCAAGATCTTTAATGTTATTACTCAACCCAAAACTCAAATAATGAGCACGTACATGGTTCAAATGGTTGAGTTTGGGATCAATTAAATTTATAACATTACTGATCACATTCATGAAACTTTAAAAGCTATTAAAAGTTTATAACATTATGCTCCAAAAGCTTTCATCGGTGATAAGTGTTGAGGTATACACTGAGAGGCAAAGATATACCTGAAAAGAAAAACCAAAATGGTAAANTTGAAGCCAACACGTCAAGGCAAGTGCCGGGTTAATGGGACTTCCTTATTAGGTTCATTCCTTAATTCTCCCATATATAATGTTACTTTCATTTTATGACCCAGTGTAAACAAAAGATATATTAGTGAGAACTTGAGGTTGAAATGCATGCAAGCGTGTTATGTGTCACCCAAGTGAAGTAATACATGTATCATTTAGGAAAAATACATTACCTTTAGTTGATTATAGCAAATTCAAGTATCTTGAGCAAGTTCTTTGTTACACCCTACACCCCTAACATAGTGGAAAATGACATCCAAATTAAAGGGGCTGAAATCACTCATATTGGGTAAAAGGGTTACCCAAGTAAAATAATATACACTCATTTTGGATGCAATGAGGAAGTTATATTTATGGTCACTTCTCTTTATTAAGCTTACCCTGTGCAGTTATACGAAAAGGCTAAATTTTATGGTCAGTTATACGTATGATAATCAACATTTAATTTAAAAGACTCAATAGTTGAAGGCAAATGAAAGGATCAAAAGATTAAATGATGGAGACAATTAATATTTTGCTCAATAAGATTCAACATTTAATCTGTATATGCAAATGAAAGGATCAAAAGATTAAATATTCCTCTTTGTTCATTGTTGCACTTCAAAATTATCCTTCATGATTAACTAATCCTCTTGGTGCGCCTGCAACGCGAAATGGTAAATCAGCCCAAAAAAATCCTTGCTCAAACCATGAAATGAACAAACTCAGCTCCTCAGGTGGGATGCTGCTGGCCAAATGTTTATTTATACTACTATCCAAAGGCTGCATATTTCCGGTCCAGTATTGCTCAGAAGATGGTTTGGAAAAGAGAGAGTTCGGATCGTTAGGAAGTTCGGCATTTATGTCAAAGGCAGAAGACGGTCGGAGATCATCAAACAGTTGATTCTTGACATAAGCTGAATCCGTAACTTTGAGATTAGATGCATTATCATTATTGCTGCCTATAATTAAGCTTTCTGTTATTCCCTAGTAGGATCCCATTCCTGAAATCATTTTAGGAACTATTTGCCCTGAAACAAAGTACCAAGTTACTTTATGATGAAATTCTAACAAATGATATGTTTATATGCAAATCGCTAACTCACCACCAGTCAAGTTGGTTTTAGGACCATTTAGCAGTAGCGCACTCTCAGGGTCTGTTTGATCACTCCATCTGTTAGGATCCACAACTTCCTTAACCAATTTAAGATTACCATCTTTTCTAGTGGTGGGTCCAAAATCTTTAATCTTGGCGCTTTTGCAAAGACTGTTTTCACAACTCAAATACATAACCTTTGGGGGCACATAGGCATAAGTCGTAACCTTACAAATGCACCTATGTCATCCCCTAGAATACAACTCAATCTAGATATATATCATCTCAAAGTCAACTACAAACTGAAATTAGATGCCAAAATGTTTTTTAAGATTCATCATTAAAGGACTCTAGGTATAATTAAATGGTCATGAGTGAAGATAAATCACCTATGCGAATTGAATTGACTACCATAGTTTGGAAAAAGAATCCTAGATACAGTACAGCAATGAACTCACTTAAATGCAAAAGCAAGCAATGTGCCTCCAGTCGAGAAAACGTAAAACCTAAGAAGATGAACTATCACTACTTATCTCTCATCAGTTATAAACACATTCCAAATATGATACAACAATTCATTAGGAGGCAACTTTACTATTCTTTAACCACATGGGGTGACCCAATGGTTTGAATTTGGTCTCCTAAGTGGTTAAAGTCCCTGGAGGTCCCAGGTTCAAACCTTGGGGAGAAAATTAATCCTCATGTGACCACGGAGGTTCACCTGTGATGACTCCGGGCTATCCAAAAGGGTAGTGGCCCTGGGATTAGTCGGCTCGCAATGTCGAGTCGGAACCCAGGTTAAAAAAGAAAAAAAAAATTACTATTATTCTTTAAGTATTTGATACAGTATACCAAAAGGGTCACTTTGAAGCCATTATTCAAAATTATGTTAGTGAAAAAAAGAGGGCACCTAACAGCGTTATTTTGATAGGCAATTAAACAATTATTCCGTAGATTACAGGTCATTAGATACATTGAGGTGATACATGTCAAATGCTAAAACCATCACTCCATCAGAGCATGTATTAAGTTCACTTTCATGTCATCCTTTGGCTACCTTTAATCATCTCTTAAAGGGTATGCATAAAGAAGTAGTAATCAGAAATTCATAGTAATCACAAAACTTAGAGGTGATTTCTTAAGAGTAAATGTAGAAGGAATAAGAGATGTTGGCAGAGCCTAAATACACCAAATAGTATTGAGATGGAGAATACACCTATAGTATTAAGATGGAGAGTACACCTATATAAGAGCAGAAAATGATTCCTAATTCAACGAAAACTACAGAAGTCTCGTAACAGAAGAAAAGAAAATCCATATTCCTAGTTGCATCTATCTCCACCCCCCGTTGTCATTTCTAACATACCAAGTAAATACTAAATATTGCATTAAACAAATATCTTCATCTATTCCGATATCATAATATTATAGACCTTCATCACATGGAAACCATATAAACAGAACCTCCCCAAAACTAACTGACCACATAAGCTCCCACTTACCATATCGTAGTAATTATTTGTGAGAATCAATATTTCAATATTCGTTGTTTCTCTCATGACTACACTTTTTTTTTTGGGTTACAACTTTTAGGCCGACTGATCCATGGGGTTTGAACCCACCGCCACACAGACTCAAACCGGGTAAGACCTTCCATTTTTTAGGAGGTTAGCATGACCACTTAAAACCGGCTAAATTCACCATTACAGTAAAATATAAAACCCAACAATCAATCAATCATAAAAAAACACAATTTTAAATAAAATTAGCACCTAATTCTATCAGATCACAGCCAAAATTTAGGGAACCAAATAGGTGAAAATTATAGATGACTAATAACTAAACTGATATGCTAATTAATATAACTAAACAAACACAAACCAATCAAACTTAAAACACCACCAAAACTTTAACGGTGTTAACGGGAGCACGAACCACAAAAAAGCAAACACCGAAACAAACAAATTGTTAGTACAGTGTTACACAATTTTACTCTACTTTTGCCATAAGTGACTTAAGTTTTATTCACTTAATTAACAAATCCTCTAATCAAAATACAATCATCTTTCTTTTCAATGAGCAATGCAAAAAAGCAATAAAAAAAAAAAAAAAAAAAAAAAAAAAAAAAAAAAAAAAAAAAAAAAAAAAAAAAAAAAAAAAAAAAAAAAAAAAAAAAAAAAAAAAAAAAAAAANTCAATAGGAGCATCAGCATTGTATGTACCTGTCCATGGAGAAGTCAGAACAGATTTCGTTTCGCGCCACACTCCAGGTGGTGTACGAAGAACTATATATGGGAAAACTATGAAAAAAGTATTGAGAAATTTTTTGTAATCTAAAATGAGCTGCAATACCAATATTTGGAAAACTATTTACATGTTAAGATTATCGGCATCTCATAATACTGTACGATCATCATGGTGTAAATTTGAGAAATTATTTATGATCAACTGTTGTGTCAAAAAGTTACTGCAACAGATAAAAATGCATATCCAAACACACGTGTTGAATCATCTGAAGCTTATCCTCCACATCAAACATCCACCCACGTAGCTCCAAACCTAAAAATAAAAATAAAAATAAAAATAAAAAAAAAAAGTTACACATGCAAAATCAAAACCACAAATGAAAAAGGTTTAATAACGTAAACCAAAAATCTACAACTTACACAATTGATTTTTCTCCTTCTTCAATCGACTAAGTGATACTGAACTTAATAAAAAAAACAAAAATGTTTATCGGTTTGGACTGGGCTGAGAGGATAATTGCAAGAAGACCCGTTTCCTGGGAAAAGGGTAGCACAACCTGTCCCATCATGGTCCTTACGACAACTAGACCCATTACTAAAAAAAAAAAAAAAAAAAAAAAAAAAGAAAAAAAAAAGAAAAAAAGAAAAAGAAAAACAAGAAAATAAATAAATGAAGTCTCACTCTTTGGTGCAGTCACAAAAAAATAAAATTCGTCCTTTTGTTTTTATCCAAAAACGATTTACACACAAACAATACCTTAATCTTTCTTGTTGAATCCAACCGAACCACTTACTTGTTCTTCACTTGTTATTCGAAGAATACAAAGTATTTCACAGCGTCAAGATCTTAGAAAGATCTAAGGTAAGTGGATTTTTTATCGCTTTTGTTTCGTATTTTATTTAGACAAACAACCGTTGGCCAGATCTTGACCGTTTACCGGATCTTGGAATCGCCGGAAACATCAGATCTAGTAAAAAAGAACCGATTTTGACCGGATCTTGACCGCCAAGGACTGATTTTGACCGGATCTTGACCACCAAGGACCGATTTTGACCGGACCTTGACTGCCAAGGACTGATTTTGATGGATTTTGACTGTCGTTGGCTGAAATCGATAAATTAAACCGGTATGTGAAATGGCGTGGCGGTGGACCCCCGCCAACCGCCATGGCACCGCTATAACGACCGCCATGACCAATTTTTACAACACTGATTATAATATATAAACAAGTTAACAAAATATGAAACAATATGTACCAAGCTGTTTTTATAACTGTTCATTTTAAGTCATATTATTCAATTAACAAACAACATACAACTTTTAAGGTAACATTGTGAAGTAAGCTTCTTCTTATTTTTTTTTTCATACTAATCACATAACTGAAACTTAAACATTATTTTGCTTCACCTTAACCAGCTAGCATTTTTGTTAAAATAATGTTCATAGGCACACTATCTAGCATATTGGGCCTTTTATGTCTTTATATTAGGTTAGCCCGGTTACCTCCCTTCCTTTAACCCCATTTCACTTCTCATTTAACCCTAGTTCACTTTTCATCTCATTAATTAAACTTTTCATCTCAATTATTCGGCTATAGTAATAACCTCTCAATCCCACAAAAACGACAAAATTATCATCTTTCAAAATCATGGTAAAATCTTAACACAAAACATTACATTATCATTCATTTTATTTCTGTGTTTTGCTTTCTTATTTGTTTATATCATTTTCTCATATTCTTTTCTTAAATGTAAATTTTAGGCGCCAAAGAAGGATAAGCCACAGACATCATCATCTAAGCGGGACAAGTCTGTTGGTGGACTGCAGGTAAAATTTGTATATCTTTTTGGGTGATTCTAAGTGTGATTTTGTTTATTTTGACATATACTTTGTTGAATATAATTTGATACTGAAAATGATTTTAGTAGGCTAGTAGCTTTTGTATTAGATGCTATTTTATAGCCAAAAGGTATGCTTGTTAGGGTTGGAAGTGTTTTTTGTGTATGCCTGCCTAGGTTTGTTCATTGTATTTACTGCGCGAATTGCGATTGCTGACATTAATGGTCTTAACGAGTTCTAAAAAAAACACTTCCAACCCCAACAAGTATACCTTTAAAATAGCATCTAATACAAAAGCTACTAGCCTACTAAAATCATGTTCAGAATCAAATTAAATTCAACAAAGTACATTTCAAAATAAACAAAATCACACTTAGAATCACCCAAAAAGATATAAAAATTTTATCTACACTCTACCAGCAGACTTGTCCTGCTTAGATGATGATGTTTGTGGCTTATCCTTCTTTGGCGCCTAAAATTTACATTTAAAAAAAGAATATCAGAAAATGATATAAACAAATAAGAAAGTAAAATACGAAAATAAAATGAATGATAATGTAATGTTTTGAGTTGAGATTTTACCATGATTTTAAAAGATGATAATTTTGTTGTTTTTGTGGGATTGAGAGGTTATTACTATAGCCGAATAATTGAGATGAAAAGTTTAATGAATGAGATGAAAAGTGAACTAGGGTTAAATGAGAAGTGAAATGGGGTTAAAGGAAGGGAGGTAACCGGGCTAACCTAATCTAAAGACATAAAAGGCCGAATATGCCAGATAGTGTGCCTATGAACATTATTTTAACAAAAATTCTAACTGGTTAAGGTGAAGCAAAATAATGTTTAAGTTTCAGTTATGTGTTTAGTATGAAAAAAAGAAGAATAAGCTTACTTCATAATGTTACCTTAAAAGTTGCCTGTCATTTGTTAATTGAATAATATGACTTAAAATGAACAGTTGTAGAAAACAGCTTGGTACATATTCTTCCATATTTTGTTAACTTGTTTATATATTGTAGTCAGTGTTGTAAAAATCGGTCATGGCAGCCGAGATAGCGGCGACATGGCGGTTGGCGGGGGGCTACCGCCACGTGATGAGGTGTAAAAACATGCGTTTTAAGGGGTCATTTAGCCTCTAAACTCGTACATATTTGATCATTTATTACCCTAAATCGTTTCGGTACTTGGGAAGCAAATGTTGGAAATGGACGTGTTTTTGGCTCATTTGGACGAAAATACAAAAAAAATGACCAAGTCACGAAAACGTCACAAAAAGGGAGTGTGACTGCGTCAGGATCACTAAGTGACACAGTCACTTGAAAAACTATGAAGATGATTCAGTTATAAAATTTACAAGTGACGCTTTAGAGGATAGTGACGGTCTAGAGCTGACGGCGTCAGAACCAGAAAAGTGAAGCGAGACGGCGTCACAAACCATAAGGTGACGCCGTCACAACTAAGTCGGTGCAATAAACGAAACCCTAATGACGACGAGCTGACGGCGTCACACTTGTAAAGTGACGTCGTCACATGTGTAATCGTATATATATTTTCGTATGATTTTCATTATAATTGTAAGATCTTGGAGAGATAAAATATATAATTATTGATAATAAAGATAAAATATATAATTATTGATGTAATTATTTTGGTGTATTTAGAGTTCCCCCAATTTTCCATATGCAAAAAGTAAAGGCTGAATTGAATGAATACCACAGTTTATTAAATTCAAGATTTCTAAAAATGGGAATTGCCTGCATTGCTTTTTATGACAGCAATTCGTAGTAATAATTTATATCATTCATCTGCATCTAACTTTAAAACATATAAAAATACTAATTACATCTAGGTGGTGTCTGGTTTTCGGGTTTTGATGGCATGGAATTTGATGTGACACATAAAAGTTGTTTGGTATGATATATATGGGATTAGGATTTCACTTTTCAAACCCATGAATCCTACCATACACAAAACCCACCTTATGCATATCTTTTCACTAAAGTTGTGGGACCTACCACTTTCACTCTCACATTTCTTTTTATCTAATTTTCTAAGTAATAATTTTTTATTATAAAATATATTTTATTAATTTTGTAATATATTTTCTCTCTCTAAATCAAAATCTTAATCTTTAAGGGGCCGTTTGTTTGGGACCTATGGAATGAAAGATTGGAATTATTTTTGAAAACATTTGTTTGGTTCGAGTTTTGGGTTAGGACACAGTAAATGATACCTTTAAATAAGGTATTCCAAGAAACCTACCCACTTCTTATGGTTTTCTGACAATTCTTATAGCTTTCTGACAATTCAACCGTAAGTATTGACTTTTTGTACACTCCTTTTATTTCTTAGCCACAACTATGCGTACTTGACTCTTATTACTTTTTTTTTTTTTTTTTTTTTTTTTTTTTTTTTTTTTTTTTTTTTTTTTTTTTTTTTTTTATGCAATATTTAGTTTATAAATAAGATTTATTTATATATATTAATATATTTTCTCTCTCCTACTTTTTCTCAAACCTTTCCCAAATCTTTCAAACCATTCCCAAATCTAAATCTAATTCTAAACCCACCTACAAACCAAACGGGCCCTAACTTTACATTTAAATCCAAATCCTAATCTAAACTCATCTACAAACCAAACGTGCCCCTATTATTGCTTTTNTTCTCTCTCCTACTTTTTCTCAAACCTTTCCCAAATCTTTCAAACCATTCCCAAATCTAAATCTAATTCTAAACCCACCTACAAACCAAACGGGCCCTAACTTTACATTTAAATCCAAATCCTAATCTAAACTCATCTACAAACCAAACGGGCCCCTAGTATTGCTTTAATACCAAAGCAACATAAGGCTAATGTCACTATAGCCATCTTCCGACTCAACATTTACTCCTTTAAATGATGTCACATTCTCTACATATACTTCTTTACCTTCAACACATCTCTACCACTTAATTCACCATCTCTGATAACAACCAATTTTATTCATTGTCTCTTTTAAGTGCAAAATGCAAGTTACTCAAAGTGATTTGTCACACGATAATGATCTCTAAATCAACTTTTTGTGTGTTAACACATGTGAAATACCTTCATAAAGAGAAACATGGCTCCAAAACTAAGAAGTTACTGGTGGGTGTTCTCGGTTGTTATTGTTCTTTATGTTTCGGCTCTTTTGCGGATTTAGTAACAACCATTCTTAGGGTGAAAGGAATAATAGGCATGGATGTTTTTATGTCGGCGCATTGTTTGGTTGATTGGGGGAGTAAAATTATAACTTATGTTAAAAAGGTTTTGATGTGATCTAAGTCTTGGGTTTAAGACAACAGAAGATTACCCTTATGAAGTAGTTGCGCGGACCTTATTGACATATTGGTCTCGTTGCCAATCTGAAAGGGTTGATTCGTTATTGATGGGTTTAGTAGTGCTTGCATGAAAAAGGGTATTTGAGCATGCACTTTTACAAAAAAATTTCTGGTCCTAGCTTTCCTTGTATCACTATGTTTAACTCATTGGTGCTCAAGAGATCTCTTTTGGCTAATGAGTTTTGTCAACCTGGAAACCATGTTGTTCTCATTGTAACTGTGGACATAGGAGTAACAATGAAAATGAGCATTGTTGCCACATCAAGAACTCTTGGGGAAGACTTGGCGCCAAGAGGGGTTCACTGATATAGGTTTTGATGTGATTAAGTATGTCCTTATCCCCCACTCCAATCGAGGTTCAAGTTAAAAACTTTATTTCTAGCAAAAAATAGTTTTTGCTAGAAATAAAGATTTTAACTTGAACATATTTTTTGCTAGAAATAAAGATTTTAACTTGAACATCGATTGGAGTGGGGGATAAGGACATACTTAATCACATCAAAACCTATATCAGTGAACCCCTCTTGGCGCCAAGTCTTCCCTCAAGAGTTCTTGATGTAACAACAATGCTCATTTCATTGTTACTCCTCATGTCCACAACTACAATGAGAACAACATGGTTTCTAGGTTGGCAAAGCTCATCAGCGAAAATCGACCATTTAAACGCCAACGAGTTTAATATAGCAATACAAGGAAAGCCGCGACCACAAATTTTTTATACAAGTGCACGCTTAAAGCCCTTCTTTGTGTAACCACCTACTAAAACATCAATGGTATAACGAATGACCCTTTTAGATTGGCAACGAGACCAATCTGTCAATAAGGTCCAGGTTACTCTTTTATAAGGGCAATCTTCTGTTGTCTCAAACCCAAAACTTGAATCACAACAAAACCTCTTAACATGAGCTATTATTTTACTCCCCTGATTAACAAAACATTGCGCCGACATAAAACATCCATGCCTATTACTCCTTTCATCCTTAGAATCGTTGTTACTAAATCAACAAAAGAGCCGAAACATAAAGAATAATAACAATCGAGAAGACCCACCCTATTCCCCCTTGTACCCAATATATCTGTAAGGTAGTTTATTGTACTTCAAATCAACAGCAACAGCAACAACAACAACAACAACAACAACAACAACACAAAAAAAAAAAAAAAAAAAAAAAAAAAAAAAAAAAAAAAAAAAGTGGGAGAGTACCAAACTATTAGTTTTTCTTGTTGTGGATAGTTTATTTTTACTTGCTTAGTAGCTTATTGTGTTCCGCAAAAGCTATTTGAGCACTTTGATGGTGTATGGATATGCTATAAAGCTATTTACCAACATAAGCTTGTTGGGTTATGAATCTGCTTAAAAATAAGTGCTTATGGAAATAGTGTTTTAAAATTGGCTATTTTGTAAAAAAAATAATAAGAAGAAGAAAATAAAAAAAATAAAAAAAGAGAGAGGATGTAATAATACTTAAAACAATAATATAAAGTATGAAATTAGTAGTTTGTTACTTGCTTATGAATAAAATGCTTATGTCCTTAAAAGGCCAATAAGGAGAGACAAAGAAAGTACGTTTATGTGACACAAACACTAAAAAATGTGTAACCTTCAATGATTAATTTAACCAACTCCCTCTAACAACAAAAGCGCAACACACATTATTTTATTTGCTTTAAATAGTATGAAGAAAGACAATATTCTTAGATTTGCTGATGAAGGAGAACCAGATACCTCCCGCTCGCTGTTTAACACAAAATCGCAAAACAAAAAAACAAGTTAAACACCACATGTACACATAAAAACACTATGAGAGAGAAGTAGGTAAATACTTTTTTAGTTTTGGAGTCATGTTTCTCTTTATGAAGGTAGTTTAGCTCACATGTTACATGTATTAACACAAAAAGTAGGTTTAGATATCATTATTGTGTGACATCGTTGATCTATACAGGGGTATAACAAATGCATGACAATCAAAATTTTTTGCACCAACCAAGAGTTACATTGCTGAAATGTATTTTCATTTTAATGGTAATTTTTTTCCAACTCCTTAGCATTCAACAAGATAATTTTCCGACTGAATTATTTCATAAGTTAGGGAGCAATTACACAACATGAATCCGTGATTTCATTAGAGACAAATTATATTTTTAGTTTCGATATTCTCAAACTAATTTTATTAAAGGGCCAAGCGAAGTAGAAAAATGTAGTCATATAACTCAGATCCCATGATAATGGCCCTCCACAGCTTCACCTGCGTTAGAGAAAACAATTTAATTTGAAACTCAGATCATCAACACATTTAAGCTGCAACATTTAAGTGAAATTGTAATAGCTTATGCATCATATTGATTTTATAGGTATATAGCTTCGATATAAAAAAATGCTTAAATCATGTTGCATTTATTTACTACGGGTCACATGCAAAATAGATACAACTAGCTATAAAGGTAAACTTAAATAATTATACGTGTACTTGGCTCGAGCCTAAAATGTGTTGATCTGAGTTTTACAATATCTCAAATGGGTCAAACAGGTAAACTAAAAAAATCAGCGAAAAAGTTAACTGGACAAATGGGTCAAACGGGCTGAAATTAACCAAAAGTGTATTCAAATGCATGCACGCATTCAACGTCATAAAACGCTTCATTAAAAAATCATAATATATTGCAGTACGAGTAATAATAAATTACTTATCATCCTTTAACTTTTAATTATTTCAAAGTTATAAAATAACAAAAACAAGAAAAAGTATGGGTGGCTCAGGCGCTCCTAAGCCAACCCCCAAATCTGCTCATTTTACCAACTTTAGTTTTCAAAGAGAAGGGGCGGGAGTAGAATGTAAACGTATTGGACTTACTCAAAAACTTCTATGTCACACCTTCTAAACTTGAAATGTGCTACATCTAACTATGTAAAATCCACAAAGTAATAAGTATAATAAATTACATGTGAAGTTTTCTTATTAGATTAAGGACGTAATCGAGTCAATTACAATACAAAATTTCACATAATGTTTTTTTATGTTAACATGTTATGGTGTCTGACATTTTTGCCAACTAGTTCACGCAAAATTGAGTTTAGATCGTCACACAAACTCAAATAACGTTAAGATTTTTCATTAGGAAGAGTTTGTGTAGTTGCTATATATTTGTATTCCCCAAACGTAGTACGAACTTGTCAAGCTTGACTTGACCTAGAATTGAAATATCAAAACTTTTGTTGTCTATGAAACTCAGCGATCAAAACTTCACCACTTTCATGCTTGAAGTTGAGTTCAATGAGTCAAATGACACTTTCAACCTAATTGGTCGTAGAGTGTAGGTTTCATATGCTAGAGTATAATAAATACTACTGAAACATGTATTGAAAAAAAAGAAAAAACTACATTGAAGGGGAGAAGAGGTTGGCTAGTTTAATCACATCACTTTAGTCAGAAAATGAAATTGCAACCATAAGGCCGGGTGTAGTAATGCAACTAAGAGAACAACATACTTCACTGTCACTTCAAATTTCTTTCTTCAAAACTACTTTGTGATCAACTTAATGTGACAAGTAGACCGGTAACACCACCAAAAAACACCCCAAAAAATCATTTGATTAAGCACCCACACACACAAACCTTTTCTCCCAACTCGGTCGGCTAGCCGACCTTTTCCTTTCTTTTTTCTCCTGATCGGCCGACATCTCGGACCGAATGTAGCAAGGGGGACGAGTCCTTGAGTGGCGACCGACCGACATTTTACCCCTTATTACAAGGACAGTCTTTGCTCTTTCAAAAAGATAGAAACTCCAATTGCAATTTCGTAGCTTCGTTTGGCAGGAGCTTTTTAGGGAGCTGTTAGCTTTTTATTACAAAAATAATCTCATCTAAAATAAGTAGCTCCGTTTGGATACATAAACTTTAAGCTTTTATTTCAAACGAATAGCTCCTAAATGAAAAGCTGATTCATTGAAGCTTTTTAAACATCTTCGAGCTGTTAAAACTTTAAATTACTAATATACCTTTCAAATATTTGTTTACAATTATAAATATGTCCTTTTATGCCATTTTATATCTTATAATTACATTTAATAGCTAACTTACAAAACACTTTTATTAAAAAAAAAAATACAGCTTGTAGCTCATGTTAACAGCTTTACAGTTTACAGCTTACAGTTTCCAGTTAACAACTTACAGCTATTTTTGCCAAACATACCCGTAAATTACGTTACTTATGCAGTATTGTATAAAAGAGCTAAGTAGCACACTTCACATAAGCTGTAATTTGCTTAACATTTAGAGCTAAGTAGCACACTTCACATAAGCTGTAATTTGCTTAACATTTAGAAAACAGCTTTTAGAAACGAAAATTTACATGAAAAGAGGCCTAACATAGGAAAGTTGGAGTTATAATTGTAACTTGACAGGAAACCTCTATAATATGGATTGTATTTTAAATGTAGACACAAAGTACTTCGTTACTTATGCAGTATTAGTATAAAAGTAAGGGCCCGTTTGGTATACAGTTGGGTTTAGAATAGGATTTGGATTTGGTTTAGGATTTGGATTTGGTGTAGGATTTATTAAATGAGGAGAGAGAAAATTAATAATTATTTAATAAGTTAATTAAAATGAAATTTATTATTTTTAATTTAAAAAATTAAATAAGACAAGATTTAGTACATATGTGTGGCCAGATATTTTTAGAAATATAAAAGGATTTTTTATGGATATAGATGCTCAAAACCTTACATGCCTAGTGGGGTTGAGATTTTTGCTTCACAGTAGCGCGTGAGACCAAAGCGAAAATACCAAACAATGAAATGTTAACATCTTTCAGTCTAAACCTTTCTAGACCCATGTACCAAATGCACCCTAATTTTTTGTTTGTTTGGTATAAGTGGGTGTTTGTCATTACTTGTTCTTTTATACATTTCTACTTATCTGTTTTTTTATAAGCAGTAAAGCATCATGTTATTTCCGATTATTATTCGATATTATATAAAAATTAGTGCGTACTATCATTTTTAACCAAATATATTTAACAAATCCATATAAAGAAAAGGTTTTGCCAAAAATTTTTCCCTCGGTATTATTGCTTATTTTACAAATAGGTAATCTAAACACTGTTTTTGAAAGTACTTATTCTTAAGTAACGTATAAGTACTTATTTTTAAGTAGAAGCATAAAAAAAACAATCCCAAACACCTTCTTAATCTTGATTGGCGCGTACTTCCAGTTTTGAAGACAATACGGCCGGGTAATGGTGAAATGATTCACTCTTGATTATGGCTTACAATTGTATGTTTCTTTATATGCATGATCCTCGAGGTACTCTTGATTAGGCATATTCTTCGGTATGTTCGAGGTACTCTTGATTATGGTTTACAATCGCATGTTTCTACTGCTGCTCAACTAACTGCTTACACTGATGCTGATTGGGCCAGTTGCCCTGTCACTAGACGTTCCACATCTGGCTATTGTGTTTTCCTTGTGGATAACTTGCTTTCTTGGTCTGTTAAGTGACATTATCTAGATCGAGTGTTGAGGCTAAATATCAAGGCGTTCCCAATGTTGTTGCCGAAACTGCTTGGATTTGTAACCTTTTGTGTGAGTTGATGCACCTATTTTTACTGCTCTTTGGTTTATTGTGATAATGTCAGTGTTGTGTATCTCTCGAACAATCCGGTTCAACATCAACGCACCAAACATATTGAGCTTGATATTCATTTTGTTGGTGATTTTATAGCAAAGGGTCTTGTGCGGGTCATGCCTGTTCCATCCAGATTTCAATATGCAGATACTTTTACCAAAGGTCTTCCTAGTGCATTATTTCAAGAATTTCGCTCCAGTTTGAACGTCCGAAAACCACCCGCTCCAACTGCGGGGGTGTATTAGCCGGATATATGATCTTGGCCCAAGTATAATTGTTTTGGGATTAGCCCACATGCTAGCTTATTTATCAAGTCATCTTGTTTCCTATATATATGGTACATTATTAATGAAATTATCAAGCACTTTATATTCTCTAATACATATCACCACCCTTTCTTTAAATGTTTAGATTGCCGAATTCTAATCGATGCACCATTTTTGATAATTTTGCTTAATTTGCTACAAAATTAGGCCATGTTAGAGAAGAGGTTGATAGTGATACAAGACAACGTCTTTCACAACTGGCCTTCATAAAAATGCCGAATGGGTCACACTGGTGCACACGAAACAGATTAATGCAAGTGAAAATGAGAAAAAGTAACAAAATAAAATGAAAATAAAGAGGAATTGAGAATATGACAATATTTTTATAGAAGGTTAAACGGTAATTAGCCGGGGTATATATTTATCAAGAGATAAATATAGAGATTTGCTAACAACAACACATTGGGTGTTGTTTAAGCATTCCGTGTTTAAAAAATTGTCATTAAATAATCTTTAAATATTCTATCTTTAACATCACATACCATATTTAAAATGATTAAAGTGTATAATTTTGGAATATATGAGTTCACTAAATGTGTTTTTTTTTATATATAAAATGCTTAAACAACACCGAGTGGGTGGTTGTTAGCAAATCCCATAAATATAGTAAGTACAAAATCATAACCCTAGAGTATGTGGGTCGGCTGAATCCCCTAGAGAGATTAGGTTTGACAAGTTGTCAAACTTATTCGGTTAATTAAAAAGGTTTCCTAATCCTTCATATTCCATAGTTTTGCATAAACCAGATTTCCTAACATCAATCCCAATCGGCCAAAGCCGATTACCAAGTCCACTATATACCTAGTCAACTGGTTGTATTAAATTTTGAAAGATTTGTAAATTGCTTCTCAGTTTTCCTAAAATACCCAAACATTGGTCGTGGTCCCCTATTTGGATTAGGGTTTTGCATGCATGGCTAGCTAGCTGGTATTTTCTATCCCCAATTGAATCAAACAACCTAAATTTCATCTTCTTATTTATGATTGATGACAGTGATTTGTACTTTTTGTCAACAGTTAGCCCAATAGTATGTATGATAGGGCCAAATTCGGAGCCCATAAATAATTTGACGGCAAACAATAGTTAATATATATATATATAGTATAAATCAATTAAATCTAAAAGGGATGATCCCATATCAAAAAGTACCTAGGGTTTCAATTCGCAGAAGGCATGGTGCAAACTCGATCATCATCATCATCATCGACTATGGAGGATGTAATCATCTTTTTAGCATATAATTTTGGTTGCAAACAAATGCTAGCTAAGCTAAAATATAATTAGAAAAACTTTTATATGAGGATTATATAGCTTATTTTCGCTTAAAAAAGAGATATATAAACCCATGAACAAGAAACAGTGCTTGACTTCCACTTGTTGTTTGTTTTGATTTGAAGTTCATTACTACCAAAGTAAATGGTTAAACCCTTGGTCCAGCTATTCTTATGCAAAGTCAAAACATTATCACTGTTTTAAGCCAGCTAGCAAACCATATTACATACATTCTTAAGTGCTTTTTTACAAGATTTATGGGGTGTTTGTTTCGGCGTGCTTTCAGCTTATGTTTCATAAAGCTCACTTTTTGTGGCTTATTTTGTAGCTTTTTCTGCTCCACAAAAAGTTGTTGTCCCTCCTTTTCTTAGATCGATATGATAATATAAGGACGTTGCAAAGTAAGATCTAAGTTTGATAAGTAACGAATTGTTTCTAGATTGATAACCTTTAAAAGTTTACATGTATCATGTATACTAGTAGGTTATGAAACGGCTGAATTCAAGCGTTGCAACCCCTTTCACGTTTGTCCTAAAACGAATCTAACAACATAACTGAATTTCGGTTTATGGAACTTTCAACTTTAACATCTTTGGTCTTAAGGTTTTAACTAACATAATAGAAGTAATGTATCAATGGGTTATCGGGTCACATGTCTCCTCCTTAATCTTGATCGGTTGCTTCTTCGACTCACGTCTTGAAGCTTCCGCGCAGGGCATTTGTCGCATCGTTGTGAACTTCAATCTTGGTAGCGCCTTTGTTAAGTATATCTGCTCTATGTAGTTCTCCGCTGACGCTGTTCCACAATAGAGAGGTGTCCATTCTCTACGCATTCCCTCGAAGAAGTGGTAGGCGAATGTCCGATGTGTTTACTTCTTCCATGAAAACTGGGTTCTTGACTAGTGCTATCTGCTGAAACGTTATCTACCTTCAACGCTACCATTCTTTTCTTCATTTCCCAGTTTAATTCACTAAGTAAATGCTTTTTAACCATAAGGTTGACATGCTGCTGCAGGTAGCCGCCATGGATTCGTGATTCGGCATGATGATAGCGCCATCTGTGGTTGCTTTTGAGTACAACCAGTACTGGGTGACTCTCCCAAAATAAAATACTATGCAGTAGTTCCTTTTCCTTGATCAGTCTGTTGATTAACCATAACTAGCTGTCGATGTAACGTGTAATCTTGGCAGCCCGCCTTGCTTTCTTGAACATTATTCATGCTCCTTTGTTTCTTTAATATATCGGATTACTGCTTTACTGCGTTCAAGTGATGTTCCTTTGGTTCCTTGCATCCACCTGCTGAGTACGACTCCGATTGAATAACTAAGATCTGGTCTTGTATGTAGTAAGTTAAGCTGAGACTTCCAATAACGCTTCTGTAATAAAGTTGCGTCAAGCTTGAGTTTCATCTTCCGCTTTGACGCAACTTAGTACGCGGGATCCTTGGTATCTCGTATCAATGTACTATCTTCCCATAGTTGTTTCCTTCCAAGATCTGTCTAATATACCTGTTTGCTTGATTGTTCTCTCCTCCTGTCTGCGTAAGCTTCTATCCCAAGGGTAAATAAGCTACAATGCCTAAGTGCTATTTCAAACTTTTCTTCCATCTGGGAGTTGAATAATTCTACTTCTTTCTTTGAGTGGCCGCGTGTTCTCTCGCTCTCATAGGACTCAACTATAAACTGTAGAATTTTGGTTTCTCCTTGTATAAACTGCTTGTTCGAGCTCCACAGCTTCTTGAAATCTATGACCTTTAAGGTTTGATCAGCTTCACATTCCAAGCTCTCGGGTGCTTGTTATCCCTCCATACAAGCTTTTTATAAGCTTATATGATTTTCTGAATTTCCTGGGTTGTTACAAATCCTTCAGGTTGTGTAACATAGACTTCTTCTTTAAATCTCCATGTAAAATGCTGATTTTACATCCAACGTGATGAACTTGCAACCAATGATCATGCTGCTATGCTAATATCAACCGCTACTTCGTTTCTATTCTAGCAAACACTGGGGCAAATACTTCATCGAAGTCTATTCCTTGTTCGTTGGTACCTATCCCTTTTGGCTACTAAACGTGCCTTAATATCGTATGATCTTTCTTGTGCCATCTCGCTTGGTTTTAAAAACGCATTGAGTCGCAATTGCCTTTTTATTTCTGGCATGTATAGAATCCATGTATTGT
>LBNU01035528.1:214499-244974 GCA_014162995.1 Artemisia annua
GCATCCCAATCTCAGCTGGTATAACAGCTTCGGTCCCGTAGACAAGTGAGAAGGGGGTGTCTCCATTACTGACCTTGATGGTTGTGTGGTGCGCCCATAGGACATGTGAAAGCTCATCCACCCATCGCCCTTTGTGTTTGTCTAGGCGCGCTTTCATTCCTTCTCCTAAACTGCGGTTGGCTCTCTCAACTAAGCCATTTGTTTGGGGATGGGTTACGGATGCAAAGTGTTGCTTGATGTTCAATTGTTCGCACCAATCTTTAAATGGATTGTCCAGGAATTGTTTTCCGTTATCCGAGATGATTTCTCCTGGTAAACCAAATCGACACACAATGTTGTCCCATACGAATCTTTTGACTTGGTTACCAGTTATTGTGGCTACAGCTTTTGCTTCAATCAACTTTGTGAAATAGTCGACAGCCACGATTATAAATTTTAACCCTCCTGCTGCGGCAGGAAAGGGTCCAGCAATGTTGATGCCCCACTTGTAGAACGGCCATGGTGCGGTGATTGGTGAGAGTTCTTGTTGTGGCCGCTGCGGGGTTGGTCTGTGAACCTGGCAATCGTGGCACTTTTTTATCAGTTCCCGTGCATCATGGTGCATTGTCGGCCAATAGTATCCTGATCGGAGTGCCCGCGCGACCACGGACCGTGGTCCGGAATGCATGCTGCATGATCCCTCGTGTATCTCCCGAAGCACGTAATTTGCCTTGAGTGGGCCTACACACCGTAGCCATGGCTGGAGGAAAGATCTCCAATATAGTACGCCATCTCTGAGTTCAAACCTTTGCGCCGTACGTCTTATCCTTCGGGCTTCATTCTTGTCTTGTGGGAGGTTCCCCTTGCTTATGAACTCTATGATGGGGGTCATCCACGTTGTTTCTTCCTCCTCTATCACCGTTGACACTTCCATCTCTGAGATGGACTTATCCTTCAGGATCTCAACCAAAACTTGTTTTGACAGATGCGCGAAGCTGGTGGATGCTATCTTGCTCAGTGCATCTGCTTTCTTGTTTTCTCCGCGAGGAACCTGTTTGATCGTGAATCTGTCAAAGTTTTGGATTAATGATTTGGCCTTGGCGAGGTATTGGATCATGTTTTCCTCCTTGGCCACGTATTCGCCTAACACATGGTTGGCCACTAATCTTGAATCTACGTTTGCCTCTAGGTTACGTACACCCATTCGGTGTGCAATGCGTAGTCCAGCTATTAGGGCCTCATATTCTGCCTCGTTGTTCGTGGCAGTGAATTCAAAACGCAGTGCGTAAGTGAATTCCATCCCCTCAGGGTTAGTGAGGATGAGGCCTGCGCCTGACCCATCAGTGCACGAGGATCCATCCGTGAAGAGGATCCATGGTTCTTCCAGTTCTTCTTTGGTTTGTGGGAGTGTGGGCTCATCTTCTGGTTTTTCCACAATAAAGTCCGCGAGTATCTGCCCCTTGACCGCAGTGCGCGGTCTGTAAGATATATTATACTCGCCCAATAGTACACTCCACTTTCTCAGTCGTCCCGAAGCTTCGGGCCTGGATATCACCTGTTTGATGGGCTGATCTGTGATCACGGCAATTGGGTGCGCTTGGAAGTATCTGCGTAGTCTCTTGGCTGCAAATACTAACGCCAGCACCAGTTTTTCCATAGCGGTGTAGTTGACCTCCGTCTTGTTGAGCGCTTTGCTGACGAAGTACACTGGTGTTTGCACTGAGTTCCTATCCGTTAACAGTACTGCGCTTATCGCGCCATGAGTTGCGGCTAGGTAGATAATTAGTTCTTCCCCTGGTTGGGGTGCTACTAATTTTGGGAGCGCCGCTATTGTTTGTTTTAGCAGCGTAAAAGCCTCCTCTGCTTCTGCGGTCCAGCGGAAGTCTCCTTTTTTTGTACACTTCTTGAGTGTTTTGAAAAGTGGGAGCGACTTATCCGCTGATTTTGAGAGGAACCTATTTAGTCCAGCCAGCTTTCCGTTCAAGGACTGGACTTCCTTCAGGGTGCGTGGCGAAGGAAGTTGAATGACTGCGTCTGTTTTTTCAGGACACGCTTTAATACCATCTGTTTCTATCAAGTGACCCAAGAACATGCCCTCCGTTGCCCCGAAGGTGCATTTCTTGGGGTTGAGTGTCATGTTGATCTTCCTCAGCATGCTGAAGGTTTCCTCAATATCCCGCACTATCTCTTCTTCAGTATGGATTTTAATGACAAGGTCGTCTACGTAGACTTCCAGGTTGCGGCCAACTTGCTTCTCGAATGCGTTGTCCACTAGACGCTGGTAAGTGGCTCCTGCGTTCTTCAGGCCAAAGGGCATCTTTGTGTAACAGAAAACGCCTTGGCTGGTATGGAAAGCCGTCTTTTCCTCGTCTTCTTCTGCCATCTGAATCTGGTGGTACCCTTTGTATGCGTCCAGAAAGCATTTGAAGGGGTAGCCACATAGTGATTCCACTTTCCAGTCTATTTCTGGAAGTGGGTAGCAGTCCTGTGGACATGCCTTATTCAGGTCTGTGAAGTCCACACACATCCTCCAGCTACCATCGCTCTTCTTTACCATTACTGGATTTGATAGCCAGTCGTGGTAAAAAACCTCGCGCATGATCCCCGCGTCTACCAATTTGTGCGCCTCCTCCAGTATTGCCTTTGCGCGTTCTGGCGCTTGGCCGCGCTTCTTTTGTCGTACCGGAGTATATCCTTGTCGGATGTTTAACTTGTGCTCCGAGATTGACCGCGGTACTCCTGTCATATGTTTTGGTTCCCAGGCGAAGACATCTAAATTCTTTTGGAGAAGTGCGCACACAGCAGTTTTGCCTTTGTCAGACAATGATCCACCCAATGACACCTGTTGTTCAGGATAGTCGGGATGAATTGCCACCTTAAGGTTTGGGACTTTTGTTGTTTGCTGTGTTGGTGCGGGTGTTGTATCGCTGGTAACTGCGTTGCATTCTCCAGGCGGTGCGGTATTGTTGTAGAGTGTGACGATGCCACCTTCCACCGGGAACTTCATCATTCCATGCGCTGTGGATGGCACTGCGCGTAGAGCAGATATCCCTGGTCTTCCAATGATCCCATTGTATGGCGAATGGGATCTAATTACCATGAAGTTCACCCAGGCTGTGGTTGAGTGCTCCTCGCTACCAAGAGTGACTGGTAGCCGTATCTGTCCTATAGGCCATATCTTTTCACCTGCAAAACCAGTTAGTGACATGGTGGCTGGGTTTAGCTGGCGTTTGATATCCGGTCGGAGCCTATTGAAGCAGTGCTCGTACATGATATCCGCAGATGCCCCTCCATCAACATACATGCGGTGGATATCGTGACCCCCTGCTTGTATCTCAATGATGAGTGGCTCTGCGATTGCGTTGTCCGCAGTTAAGGATGGGAAGGAGATCTTGTTTCCCCGTGAGAAACATTGGGTAACCTTCTGCTTGGTGTTACGGTCCCATGATTGTATCATGAAGATCGTTCCTGGCTTATCCTTTGAGGTATCTTTCTTACCCTCGGACCTGATTTTGTCCTTTCCCTCCTTTATGTTTTTAACGAGGTGGTCCAACCTTCCTTCCTTCACCATTTTTTCTATAAGTTGGCGTAGTTGGACGCACTCGTTGGTGGTATGGCCTTTTTGGCCATGGTAATCACAAAACCCATTACCAGTGCGCTTGTCTTCTGGAGTGCGCATTGCTGGCGGTTTTGGAAAATTCGCGCCTTCTGTCGCGAATATCTCTCCTGGGGTTTTCGTTAGCGGGGTGTACTTATCATTCCCCCGTTTATTCCTTTCATTGCGGTAACTCCTGTTATGGCTACTACCTTGTTCATTGGATTGTTTCCGGGACTGGTCTTGCGACTTATAGGTCGGGTAGCCTTTTTTGCTGTCCGCGGCAGCGATTTCACCCTGGATAAAGGATCTGGTGCGTTTCATGACTTCGTCGAAGGTCAGCGGTACCCCGTCGTGGAGTTTCTTAATGAGTTCGGGGTTGTTGACCCCGTTCATGAAAGCCGAGATCATTAATATCTCTGGGCACGCTTTAAACTGTATGCACTCGCCCTTGAAANTGGTAATCACAAAACCCATTACCAGTGCGCTTGTCTTCTGGAGTGCGCATTGCTGGTGGTTTTGGAAAATTCGCGCCTTCTGTTGCGAATATCTCTCCTGGGGTTTTTGTTAGTGGGGTGTACTTATCATTCCCCCGTTTATTCCTTTCATTGCGGTAACTCCTGTTTTGGCTACTACCTTGGTCATTGGATTGTTTCCGGGACTGGTCTTGCGACTTATAGGTCGAGTAGCCTTTTTTGCTGTCCGCGGCAGCGGTTTCACCCTGGATGAAGGATCTGGTGCGTTTCATGACTTCGTCGAAGGTCAGCGGTACCCCGTCGTGGAGTTTCTTAATGAGTTCGGGGTTGTTGACCCCGTTCATGAAAGCCGAGATCTTTAATATCTCTGGGCATGCTTTAAACTGTATGCACTCATCCTTGAAACGCTCCACGAAAGCACTCGTGGACTCACCCTGGCGTTGTCTTATCCTGGCGAGATCGACAGGGTTTTTGGCGCACTTTTTCCTCTGGGTGAAGTTTAAGCGGAATGCTTTCCGCATTGTTTCATAGCCATCAATGCTTCTCCGTGGAAGCTTACTAAACCAGGTGCGCGCGTTCCCTACTAATGTTGAGTTGAACATATGGCACCACACAGGTTGTGGCCAGTTTTCGATAGCAGCTGCAGATTCGAAAACCTTTAGGTGATCATCAGGATCACCGGTTCCGTCATATGTCTTCACATTAGTGGGCAAACGCCTTCTTTTGTTCTCCGAGAAGTCACTGATGCGTCTGGTGAACGCATCAATCTTTTGGCGGCGCCAGGGGCGGGAGATGTCTTCGTCCCCGCGACTGCGATGTCTTCTCCTTGATTTCCAATGGCCTGTTTCTCTTTCCTCGTTGTCCGAGGAGTTGCTTGAAGATGGGCTTCTTCTTTTGCGGTTATCGCGGCGACTGTCCTCAGAGTCGCTAGAAGGTGGGGTCCTTCTTTTCCTGCGACTGGGCCGACTACCGCTTGAATTCGAACTTGAGGGGCTCCCACTTGGAGAATACCGCTGTCCCCTCAGTCTTTCTTGGATTCTGCGAACGCCGATTCTGTCATGAACGCTACGGCGGCGCCCACTGGTTTCGCTTCCCGAGCGATATTGTAATTGCTACTACCTTGTTCATTGGATTGTTTCCGGGACTGGTCTTGCGACTTATAGGTCGGGTAGCCTTTTTTGCTGTCCGCGGCAGCGATTTCACCCTGGATGAAGGATCTGGTGCGTTTCATGACTTCGTCGAAGGTCAGCGGTACCCCGTCGTGGAGTTTCTTAATGAGTTCGGGGTTGTTGACCCCGTTCATGAAAGCCGAGATCATTAATATCTCTGGGCACGCTTTAAACTGTATGCACTCGCCCTTGAAATGCTCCACGAAAGCACTCGTGGACTCACCCTGGCGTTGTCTTATCCTGGCGAGATCGACAGGGTTTTTGGCGCACTTTTTCCTCTGGGTGAAGTTTAACCGGAATGCTTTCCGCATTGTTTCATAACCATCGATGCTTCTCCATGGAAGCTTACTAAACCAGGTGCGCGCGTTCCCTACTAATGTTGAGTTGAACATATGGCACCACACAGGTTGTGGCCAGTTTTCGATAGCAGCTGCAGATTCGAAAACCTTTAGGTGATCATCAGGATCACCGGTTCCGTCATATGTCTTCACATTAGTGGGCAAACACCTTCTTTTATTCTCGGAGAAGTCGTTGATGCGTCTGGTGAACGCATCAATCTTTTGGCGGCGCCAGGGGCGGGAGATGTCTTCGTCCCCGCGACTGCGATGTCTTCTCCTTGATTTCCAATGGCCCGTTTCTCTTTCCTCGTTGTCCGAGGAGTTGCTTGAAGATGGGCTTCTTCTTTTGCGGTTATCGCGGCGACTGTCCTCAGAGTCGCTAGAAGGTGGGGTCCTTCTTTTCCTGCGACTGCGCCGACTACCGCTTGAATTCGAACTTGAGGGGCTCTCACTTGGAGAATATCGTTGTCCCCTCAGTCTTTCTTGGATTCTGCGACCGCCGATTCTGTCATGAACGCTACGGCGGCGCCCACTGGTTTCGCTTCCCGAGCGATATTGTCTATCCTCAGGTTCACTGTCTTCCCTCCGCTCCCCGATTCTGTTGAATACCGGTGTTCGACGGGTGTTTCTCTCTCGTCGTTCTCTGCGAGAGGGTGGCGGGGATGTCTCAAGTTCTGAGTCAAAACTGAGTCGAGCCTGAATACTTTGGTTCGACCTTCTCTCTGCCTCCTCTCGCAGGAGGGAGGTTAGGGATTCGAAATTTTTAGCCACGAACTCGCTTGGAGGTAGCTCGGGTACGACCCCCTCCAGTGCGGACACGTTCGTCCCCGGATTGGGTTCCTGATGTCGCGGAGGTGCTAGTGGTGGCTCCGGTGGATTCACCTCCGGCATTGGCTGACCAGGAGTGGTGAACGCGTCGCGCGGTGTTTCCCTCGCGGCAACGGTTATGGTAGGGATCCGGTTGGGTGCCCTTGTGATTGGGGTAATTGTCTCTGGGTCCCTTTCCCTAGGTGCGCTGGTTGTTCCAGTGGTTTGCCTGGAATTCTGGTCGTTCTGAGATCTTCCTATTAGTTGGTCAAGCTGAGTTCGTAACTGACTCATGTTGCTAGTTTTTGTTGTTCTAGTCTTTTTGAAAAGCTCTTAGTGTATGGTCCCACGGATGGCGCCACTTGTTGATACAAAAGTTGGGCGTGGCTTGGCTTGAGTACCAATTCGGGTAAAGTTGCTTGGGACCTGCGCACTAAGAAAAACGACAAATACCGTTAGGGTTATCGAGGGATTGTTTCCCCCGATTATCCTCCGGCGTGAGAGTAAGTAATCGTATTTAGGTTTAAGGCTTGTAGCTTAGGGTTTGGAATCGTACCTTTAGAGGACTGAGGAGGCCTCTATTTATACACACGAAACCCTAGTCGGTTTCGTGTTCCCCAATCTTCGGTATCCGATATCTATCAAAATAATAGAAGATATCGCATACCGGATAAGTGCCCGTGTCCGGGCTTAGGCCTACGTGGGCCTAGGTATTGGCTAAACAGTCCACTCATGGTGGGCTTAAGTATAGTTCTGTATTCGCGGGCCTCGTGGGCTGCAAATATCATCATAATGGCCCATTTGTGATGGGCTTGCGTATTGGATGGGTGCGTTGACCCGAATCCATACCATACGTCATCAGGTTTCATTGTTGGAGTATGCACAATATGAAATTTGCATTTTAATAAAAGTAATTAAATAAAGACAACCATGTATCTAACTAGTTGTAGTATAATGAGCATACAAATATTACGTAACAAGATCAGTAATTTTAATAAAGATGTATATATTTTTCATTTAAAAGAAAGCTAAAGTTGTCAAATGTCAAAGTGGGAATATTAACCAATGAAGTAAATATCAATTCAGTATATTAATAAGGTTTAGTTAAATTCATGTGAGACTGAAAATGGAAAGATAACTAAAAGTGGTAACTTACGTGATTTGAACTCTTCTTAATTCGAATCCATTCTCTTCTAGGTTCGGTGAAGCGGGAGTGATACATCTCTCTTGATTTGTTTGACTTTGCTTGTGTTTGGACTAAGGTACAGATATTCCGTACTCTTTCAGTAAGAGTGCACACTTTCTCTCTCTTGACTTTGTCTTTGATTTGATTATCGTGTTATGACATCCGTTTGGTCTTGGTTATGATCCTTCGTACTTGGCTCTATGATTGATGTGTTTCTCCGGTATCTGTGATCCTATTGTTATTCGTTTGAACTCTTATGATCCGTTCGATAACCTTTTGTGACCTTAATCTTTGAACCTTTGTGAGACCTTGGATATTCTTTGGGATATTGTAACGGGAGATGAAACCCTTATGAGACTTTGAATGTTCTTTTGGGATATTATAACGGGAGGTGAAATCTCTTTTCTTAATTATGACATGGGAACATTTGAAGGAGTAACTATTTTACAACGACACTTTTAATATGATTGTAAAACCACTTTTATATGAGATTTTATAATTGCATAAATACACTTTTGAAGAATATCTTACGAAAGCCTTTATTAAAGATCACTTTTACAAATGTCATCTTTTGGAAGATCTTTCCAAATGAACCCTTGTTATAAACCTTTTTAAATGGGATTATTACTACGAGCTTTTTTAAAACAAGTGATGGGTACCTGCTAAAATGAATTTTGTTTTAAACTCTCATTATGACCCTTTGATCATGAACTATGGGACTTTGGAACTTGGAATAGTGAACCTTGTGGATTGGGAACTTTGGCTTTGACCTCTCCATTTTAACTCATTGATATTACATCTTTGGTTGATCCTTTGACATTGACCTTTGATATTGAACCTTTGATACCGAACCTTTGATACTGAACTTTTGATATTGAACCTTTGACATTGGACCCTTGATTATGACTTGGCACTTACATCTTTGATATTGAACCTTGACTACTTGACCCTTCAGTATTATATCCGAGCATTTTCCTAGTCATGAAGGTAACATGACCGTGGCATTGATGCACCAATGTCATGACTCCAGTGTGGTCGAGTGATGTTCCACACCGTCCCTTTGTTTGATCTGCAATTGGTTTGGGTAAGGGCGTATGGATGCATCCTAGATTTGATTTGTTTTGCTACTACATTTGGTTTGGTGTCTGGTACTGTGTGCAATACATGCCTTTCACATTATTTTGGGAGCTAGCTACTCCACCCATTTGAGGACACCCCTCATACTGCATTTGGTATTCTGAGGTCTCCCCTTTGAGTACATGGTTACTATGCTGAAGATTTTGATTTGATTTGATTTGTTTGGCTCGGGGTAAAAATACTGAAAACTTACATACATTATACCTTACACCTAACCATGTTATATTTTGATTACCCTTTTGGATACCACATGTAATTCATCTTCCTATTCCTTTGTTTATTCCCTACTCTATTGTATTGCTTTGCTAATTGTTCATATCTGTTCACTGAGCTTTTTATGCTCAGCCGCATTTCTTTTCTCATGCGGCAGGTTTAGTAGAAAGCTGGGTTATGGTCGAAGGTTTTGCTTTTAGGTTTAGAAGACTTCACCTTGTAGCATTGGACTGGACTTAGAAGTGACTAAAAACTTTTGAGAGTGGGCTTAGTATCTGAGTTGGGCTTTGTATTGTTATTTTAGCCTTTTGTATTTTGTTTAGTTTCTTTTTGTAAGTCTTGTAACTTTTGTATTATGTATGTATCTCCGTTTCGCTTGTGTTCTGATTTGACTCCATAATGTTACACTTTAGCCATTCTCGGGTTGGGGTGTTACACATTGTAAAACCTTGACCGTATGGCAACACCGCTCAAATAAAGCTATTATATAGCTTTTTACAACAAAAAAACTTAAGTAAATAAAATTGTTAAAAAAATAAATTAATTAATAAATTAAAGTACCATTGTAATAAATTTGGGTTAGTTTGAAATTTAATTTGAAGTACCATTGTAAGTACGATTGTATTAAATGTGCGGATGGTGTTGTAACCATTAAAATGCACTTTATCTTCAGATGTGCGAATGTGCGAGTTCGACAAATGTGCGAATTACATACTTACATTGTTTTTTAATTTGTTTTGTCCGCGAATAACATTAAGACTCATTGTAAAAGCGTATGGGAACACCGCTCAATTTAAGTAAAACATTACATATCCTAAAAATTAAAACATTACATATCCTAAAAATTAAAACATTACATATCCTAAAAATTTAAACATTACATATCCTAAAAATTAAAACATTACATATCCTAGATACTAGGTGAAACAAGGGTCTCCGTAAACAATGCACCATTTTCACACTGAAAGGAAGTAACGGGATAAAAAGGTCAAACCACATCAGACCAGTATCGATTTCAAAAATCTTCTGAAATTTTGCCATCACAAACCACTTCATTCCGTTTGTCACATAATGTGTTATCGAACACCACAAATCGAGTTGAATTTCAGGAAATGAGTTTAGCAGACGCCAGGTACCTTCAGTTAGGATCCACATGTCAATTTTCATCGCACGATGACCACTAGCAGCAAACATCACTAGCTCATCTTGTGCATTAACTAAACTAATAAAAACGATTCCATGATTAGGAATCGGTGGTAAGTCGAACATTTCAAATTCCTCCGTATTTACATCAAAAGATATATCATGAAATGGATACCTCCAACAACTGTCTCATTAACAGTGATATAAATTTGCCACCACACAAAGTACCAGATGACCAGCAGAAACGCGTGGTTAAATAATCCGCATGTAGTGTGAGAGGTATGTTTCTCCAGGATTCGTCACTCCTAGAGTACACATTGACAGCAAGCGTAGCATCCCTACGCCTTATGTACATGACTTTTAAATCATCATGTGTGTCGGTGTACATACCAACTGCATCAAGAGTACCTTTATAGAAGTCATTGGAATATGGGTGTGGCAAGCGTTTGAAAGAGGTAGTGACTGGGTTCCAAAGAAACAAATCGGATGTGACACGATTGCAAACACACAATAATCCATTCAAATGTGATAGAATAGAGACGAGATTGAATCGATTATCATCTGATAGATGAAAAAAAGGAATGGTGATGCTTGTGCCCGGCTCGTAAGCATGGGTTTCAAAGTTGATTGGATGGATTGAGGAGGTTTGGAGTTCAATGATAAGAACTTTCTGATTAGATGGAATTGCTGAACGAGAACAATGTTCTCTTACAAAGGCATTTCTTGAGAGTAATGAATTCCATGTCTTACAAACACTCTTGAAGCGACCAACAGCCTTTGGTGGCATCCGTGTTAGTATCCCGAAAACAATCATTTTGGTAGAAAGTTCTGACATAGTGTGTCTTTTGGTTTTTTAAAATGAGTGTAAAGACTTTGGATATAAACAATGTCTTTTATGGTGCAATAATTTTAGCGGGAAAGTTATGGGGGGAAGTTTTGGCGGGAATTTTTTTTGGGAAATACTAATTTTCAGATGTGCGAATGTGCGAGTTTGACAAATGTGCGAATAACATATTATATATATAAATAAAAGATGAGTATGTATGAAATTTAATTAAAAGTACCATTGTAAGTACGATTGTATTAAATGTGCGGATGGTGTTGTAATAATTAAAATGCACTTTATCTTCAGATGTGCGAATGTGCGAGTTGGACAAATGTGCGAATTACATACTTACATTGTTTTTTAATTTGTTTTGTCCGCGAATAACAATAAACCTCATTGTAAAACCTTCACCGTATGGCAACACCGCTCAAATAAAGCTATTATATAGCTTTTTACAACAAAAACACTTAAGTAAATAAAATTGTGAAAAAAAAATTAGTAAAATAAAAACGTGTTAGGTTATAATTTAATTCAAAGTACCATTGTAATAAATTTGTGTTAGTTTGAAATTTAATTTGAAGTACCATTGTAAGTACGATTGTATTAAATGTGCGGATTGTGTTGTAATAATTGAAGTGCACTTTATTTTCAGATGTGCGAATGTGCGAGCTGGAAAAATGTGCGAATTACATACTTACATTGTTTTTTAATTTGTTTTGTCCGCGAATAACAATAAACCTCATTGTAAAACCTTCACCGTATGGCAACACCGCTCAAATAAAGCTATTATATAGCTTTTTACAACAAAAACACTTAAGTAAATAAAATTGTGCAAAAAAAATTAGTAAAATAAAAACGTGTTAGGTTATAATTTAATTCAAAGTACCATTGTAATAAATTTGTGTTAGTTTGAAATTTAATTTGAAGTACCATTGTAAGTACGATTGTATTAAATGTGCGGATGGTGTTGTAATAATTGAAGTGCACTTTATTTTCAGATGTGCGAATGTGCGAGTTGGACAAATGTGCGAATTACATACTTACATTGTTTTTTAATTTGTTTTGTCCGCGAATAACAATAAACCTCATTGTAAAACCTTCACCGTATGGCAACACCGCTCAAATAAAGCTATTATATAGCTTTTTACAACAAAAACACTTAAGTAAATAAAATTGTGAAAAAAAAATTAGTAAAATAAAAACGTGTTAGGTTATAATTTAATTCAAAGTACCATTGTAATAAATTTGTGTTAGTTTGAAATTTAATTTGAAGTACCATTGTAAGTACGATTGTATTAAATGTGCGGATGGTGTTGTAATAATTGAAGTGCACTTTATTTTCAGATGTGCGAATGTGCGAGCTGGACAAATGTGCGAATTACATACTTACATTGTTTTTTAATTTGTTTTGTCCGCGAATAACAATAAACCTCATTGTAAAACCTTCACCGTATGGTAACACCGCTCAACTAAAGCTATTATATAGCTTTTTACAACAAAAACACTTAAGTAAATAAAATTGTAAAAAAAAAAAATAAAAAATAAAAAAAATAAAATAAAAAAAGTAAAATAAAACGTGTTAGGTTATAATTTAACTCAAAGTACCATTGTAATAAATCAGTGTTAGTTTGAAATTTAATTTGAAGTACAATTGTAAGTACGATTGTATTAAATGTGCGGATGGTGTTGTAATAATTGAAGTGCACTTTATTTTCAGATATGCGAATGTGCGAGCTGGACAAATGTGCGAATTACAAACTTACATTGTTTTTTAATTTGTTTTGTCCGCGAATATCAATAAACCTCATTGTAAAACCTTGACCGTATGGCAACACCGCTCAACTAAAGCTATTATATAGCTTTTTACTACAAAAACATTTAAGTAAATAAAATTAATAAAATAAAAACGTGTTAGGTTATAATTTAATTTAAAGTACCATTATAATAAATTTGTGTTAGTTTGAAATTTAATTTGAAGTAATATTCTAAGTACGATTGTATTAAATGTACGGATGGTGTTGTAATAATTGAACTGCACTTTATTTTCAGATGTGCGAATGTGCGAGCTGGACAAATGTGCGAATTATATACTTACATTGTTTTTTAATTTGTTTTGTCCGCGAATAACAATAAACCTCATTGTAAAACCTTGACCGTATGGCAACACCGCTCAACTAAAGCTATTATATAGCTTTTTACAACAAAAACACTTAAATAAATAAAATTGTGAAAAAAAAATAATAAAAACGTGTTAGGTTATAATTTAATTAAAAGTACCATTGTAATAAATTTGGGTTAGTTTGAAATTTAATTAGAAGTACCACTGTAAGTACCATTGTATTAAATGTGCGGATGGTGTTGTAATAATTGAGGTGCACTTTATCTTCAGATGTGCGAATGTGCGAGTTGGACAAATGTGCGAATTACATACTTACATTGTTTTTTATTTTGTTTTGTCCGCGAATAACAATAAACCTCATTGTAAAACCTTCCCCGTATGGCAACACCGCTCAAATAAAAATATTATATAGCTTTTTACAACAAAAACACTTAAATAAATAAAATTGTGAAAAAAAAATAATAAAAACGTGTTAGGTTATAATTTAATTAAAAGTACCATTGTAATAAATTTGGGTTAGTTTGAAATTTAATTAGAAGTACCACTGTAAGTACCATTGTATTAAATGTGCGGATGGTGTTGTAATAATTGAGGTGCACTTTATCTTCAGATGTGCGAATGTGCGAGTTGGACAAATGTGCGAATTACATACTTATATTGCATTGTTCCCCATATGTGTGGTTTTACATTTAGCTGTAGCTAAAGTTATAAACAAAAAAAATATATATTCCAAAAAAAAAAACATGAATGGTAAGTTTAGTGTATTTTTGGTTTGTGAAGATTTAACGTTTGGTGCATCACTTCCAAAAAATATTACGTATGCACAACTTGTTAACGTCGCCATGAAAAAGTTCAACATCGGGCAAGAGTATGATATTGTCCTCTCTTACAATGTTGGAAGTAATTGCGTTCACATAGTTGACGATGATGATATGGCGTTTTTTTTACATCAAGTTTTGAAAGGGAAATCCACCGTGTTGCATAATATATATATCAAGAAGATCGAAAAGGTCTCAAAGGTAAATCCTTCTTTATCTAATACTTTTGCATTCGATCTAAACTTAATTCCGGATGGATACGATGAATTGGGTGCTCAATTTGTTGACAACACATATAATCACCCGATAACTGAAACTTACCAAAATACAGAACCTGTTTTATCAAACGACCAAATTGATCATAAATAAAAAAGTAACACATTTACATATATGCCTCCTCCACCCGAACATCCAGCACCGCCTATTAAAATGCAAAAAGTAGGAGACGAGGAAAATCGCAAAAAAAATTATAAAAACGGGTGATGAATTTGATAGTAAAGAATTATGCATGGCAGACATTGGTGAAAAGGCTCTTTTAGAAGGTTTTCAATTTAAACCAAGAAAATCAGATAGGTTTAGGCATGATGTAGTTTGTAGGGTGGAGGATTGCGAGTGGAAGATAATTTCATCTAAGGCACAAGATAGTATGAAATGGGTTGTAGGAAAAGTAAACGACATTCACACTTGTGACAGAACAGAACTATTTCCCGATCACCGAAATGCAACCGCTAAATTGTTGGGTCATTTGTTGGTACCGAAGATGGGAGATCCTAGTCGGGTATATAAGCCAAAGGACATAATAAATGATATCAGCCTAGCATACAACATCGACATTTCGTACAAAAAGGCATGGGGTGGAAGAAATATAGCATTGGAGTCGTTGTCCGGTTGCCCGAAAAATTCTTTTTCGCAATTACCGTATTTTTGTTATAACTTAAAGGTGAAAAACCCGGGATGGGTAACGCATATTGAGACAGATGATGAAGACCGGTTTGAGATGGTTTTTATAGCCTTTGGTGTTGCGGTAAAAATTTATGACTATATAATTAACGTTATATGTAGTTTATATTATTATGTATATCTAATGATTTTTTTTAATGTTATAGATTCAGGCTTTCTTGGACCATTTGCGCCCACTAATAATAATTGATGCAGCTCATCTTAAAGGAACATATCTTGGTACAAATATGCTCGCCATTGGAATGGACGGAAATAATCAGATTGTTCCACTTGCGACCGGTGTATCTCAGGGCGAGACCGGGAGATCGTGGACATGGTTTTTGACCCACTTGAAAGAATGCATCGGCCAAGTTCCAGATTTGGCTATAATATCGGATAGGCATCTAGGAATACAACAAGCTTGTCAAACAGTTTACCCGGAAGTGTTTCATGGTTTTTGTTGTAGGTACTTGATGTTGAATTGCAAGTTTGGAACAAGTGAGAGGATTAAGGCTTTGTATTGGAAGGCTTGCAAATGTTACACAACAGACGAATTTACTCATGCATTCGCACAGATCCAACGACAAAGTCCAGAAGCTCACCAGAAACTATTGGAGGCTGGAGTTAGGTTCTGGTCTAGGGCATATTGCGCGGGAAAATGTTACAATTATATGACTTCGAACAGTGCAGAGTCAATCAACAATTTAACAAGACACGTTCGAAGATCTCCTATTTCAATGCTAATGGAATACTATAGAGGGCTTGTACAGGAATGGTTTTGTGATAAACAAGAAAAGTACCAAGGTATATATAATTAAATTATGTTTATGTATATATATATATTATTATTATCTTATTATTATTATTATTTATATTAATGTGTTACGTCAATCGTTAGATGCACGTGCGGGTGACCTTAGTGACTAAGCAAGCGCAAAAGTGAAGGACAGAGTTTTTAAGAGTGCTAATTTGACGGTGAAAGCCATTGAACATAGATGGATTTACGAGGTATATGATCGTAGAAGGAAACATATTGTTAAGTTCAGGGAAAATACATGCATGTGTCGAAAATGGCAGCTATCTGGCCTGCCATGTGGTCATGCTATAGCTGCTTGTAGATTTCAAGGAATGACAAGTTGTAATCATTTGGCGAAAAGATGGTTTAGAACAACTACCCTAAAAGCTACATACCAAGCGTTGATATATCCTCTTGGAGAATATGATAGTTGGGAGCTTCCAACTAACTTGCAGGTTGTAAAGCCACCGAGTATGTTTAAACCCCAAGCTGGAAGACCAAAGAACAAAGATAGGATTAGATCTCAAGGTGAGGAACCAAGGGAGAATTCATGTCAAAGGTGCGGTTCAGGTGCTCACACACGAGGAGAATGTAGTGCATCACTGCCAAAAAACAAAAAGGAAACTTATAAGTGTGATAAATTTTTGTTATCTTTGAATTGGATTATTGCCAAAGACATTAACTTAATAATTATGTTTTATAAATTANTGGGAGCTTCCAACTAACTTGCAGGTTGTAAAGCCACCGAGTATGTTTAAACCCCAAGCTGGAAGACCAAAGAACAAAGATAGGATTAGATCTCAAGGTGAGGAACCAAGGGAGAATTCATGTCAAAGGTGCGGTTCAGGTGCTCACACACGAGGAGAATGTAGTGCATCACTGCCAAAAAACAAAAAGGAAACTTATAAGTGTGATAAATTTTTGTTATCTTTGAATTGGATTATTGCCAAAGACATTAACTTAATAATTATGTTTTATAAATTATAGGCAAAGAAAAGGCAAATGATAGCAACGATTGACCTCCAAAGACTACCACAATATCCAGGCGGAAGCTCACAAGGATCACAGCCATCAATGTCACAAAGCTACCATCTTGATAACATGGCTGACCCGTAATTGAAGCTAAATCTATCTATTTTAGTCATCTATCTAGACGACAATTTATTTGTTTTAGACATCTATCTATGTAATTTACAGTTTGAAACATCCATCTATGTAGACTTAATAAGGTCAAAGTGCCAATGTTATGGCACAAATTTTGGACAAGATTTGCAGACTTTGATTGCAATAGTCGTAATAATCGTAATTTTGGACAAGATTTGCAAATTGGTACATAATTAATAGCTAAATTCACTATTTAAATTAGAAATACAATTTTCCCCAAAACTACAATTTTCCCCGAAGCTATCAATGCTAAAAGTGTGTACCATAACAGCAAGTGACATCCATTAGATTCAAATACAATTTATCTTGTTCTCGAAATAAAAACGGATCAAACCCTCTCGATATGCAAGTGCTGCCTGGGTTGGATCATCGACATGCAAATGAATTTCATGAGCCAACCTGATATAATTCAATATACAAAAAATGACTATAAAAAAAACAAACAAGTAATAGCAATAAAGAAACAGGGTCGACTACTAACCTGTATAGAAACATGCAGACAAATACTCCGCAATCACCAAATACCCCACCCTGCTTTGGAACGTTCTGTGTTAGCCGAAACCTGATCTTATAATTTTCCGGGTTGATTCGTTTCTTGTCAAACACACCTGTCTCCTGTAGAATCAAAGGAAGATTGACCTCCAAGCAATTCCTCATTTTCAGGTACCATTCACGACCCTCCTCTTCACAACGATAACCGCTGTCATAAAATATAATTAATCCGGACTGTATGTGAAACTGGGCAACAGACCAATGTTTCTTAGGTTCATTTATCGGAATGAACACCTGCAAAAAATAAATATTATGTATAAGATGTGTTGGACATAATTTAGCTAATAAATATTGATGAGGTTCGAAATAAATACCCGGTCAACATCAGCCCATGACAAATTTGTAAACTTCTTTATTAGCATAAAAAAGTGGCAACGGCTCTTGAAGTAGAAGTGTCGAGAAGTAACTGCTAACTATGGACCAATCTGCAACAGATGGTCTAACGTGCCACAAATACAACACCCATATCTCAATGTGCTGTAGACATTTAAGAAAAACAAAATCTGATTAATTCCATTAACATATAAAGTGCACAATATTTACATTATTTAACATATGAATATAACTATCGACCATTACCTCGTCACGTAACCAGCCTTCGCGAGTCTCATCCATCCAAACAAAACAATCCCAAAAATGATGATCTACAACTATATCATTGCACCAAGGAAACTTGCAACGAGGTTGGCCATTATTTGTAATAAAAGCCTCCAACTGACGATCAACAAAAACTTTATCAATCCTTTTTGATGGCCGTTTTAGGTCCTATACATTATACAAAATAAACGTAAATAAAGACATGTTTCAACTTAAGCGAAATTGACCATAAATGAAGACATGTATCAACTTAAGCGAAATTGACTACAAATGATTGAAGGATATAGTCTAATACCTCTTGCCAAGGTTTGAGATCTTTACACTTCTGGATCATGTCAGGAGTTAACGGGGAGATTGTTCGTTTGAGTTGATCCAGGGTTGGAAGATTCACATCATCATCTACGTCCTTAAACTCCGGCCTTAGTACTAATGTATGCTGCCTCTTTTTTGATCAAAAATTTTGAAAAGCAAGTTGCATGTGAGATGCCGTGAATATATGGTTTGTAATATACACATTTTTTGCCTGTTCCTTTAGGACTCTCAGCCTCTCTTCCCTTTGTGCAGATACACGTCGAATCTCAGCCTCCTGCTTTTCAGCTGTTAGTCATTCTTGCGTAGCCAAATAAACACAATCCTCCTACAACACAAGATACGAATAACCACACCAACTTAAATTCAACTTTATAAGACAATATACATTTATTATAGTTAAAATTGTATACAACCTCTTCGACATCTTTCTCGGATACTTTCTCATCTTTGAGAAACTCATTCTGGATTTCTGACTCAAACAAATTTAGGAAATTATGATTTAAATTTGGGCAGTACTCATCAGCAATATAAGCATCCTTATCATCGTTGTCGAATTTATCATGTAATATATATTTTATTAAGTAAAATGTAACGAATTCAGCTAACCATACATTTAACTAAGAAAAATTAAACGGTAAATTAAATTTCAAACTAAGACAAATTTATTACAATGGTAATTACCTTTTCCGGTTCTTTGTGCTCTTTCTCAACAACGTTATGCAATTTGTCCAGCCTCTGCTCATTCTCATCAACTCTGTGCAATTTGTCCTGCCTGTGACCAGCCTTCATTTTTCTCATAATATACTGGGTAACACAAAAGATAAAGTACATGATGAATCAGTGAATAAAACACCTCATCAAAACAAGACACATATAGTTAAGGTTATAAACAAACCTGGATATAAGTTTCAAGTTTGTGAACCCGTGATCTCAAACTGTTGACTTCTGCAGGTAACAACATAAAACCATTACATATACCCTGTAATGTCCTAACACGATCCTGAAGAGTATATGATGCTTGTGGCGCTGGAACTTCATTGTCAATAGCATGTATTTTAGCACGAAGTGCCGCGCGTTTTACACAAATAATCTTCAAAAAGCCCTCCACGGTTAACAGCAGGCGCGGGTCTCGGTGCATACCAGTTAAAAAACCTAATGCCTTTGGTGTACCATTCTGTATCAGACTCAGCTCTCGTAGGATATAGATCATGGTTTATTTCTTTCGCCTAACAAATAAATTAATAAAAAGAAACTGTTAACCAAGTATAAGCAAAGTATCCAACGAGGATATAAGAAAAAACAAAATGAACACTTGCCTCGGGAAAAAGCTGCCCGAAATACTCCAATACTTGAAAAGGCACCTTTTTAGACCATGAAAGTGCTCTTGGGATAAGATCGAGTTCCTTACTCAACCAACGCAAACTCTGGGTAGAAACCTCTAAATTCCATATCTGAACAAATTAAAAGAATTACACGTAAATAAAACATTTATTAAAAGAATTACACGTAAATAAATAATTTATTAAAAGATTTGGTGTAATAATTCTGACCTTGAAAGCAAAAACAAAACCTGCCAAAGAATATTCTAACTTCTGTTTTGAGTAGGTATTTCGAATGGCATCGTACAACTGTCTCCAAATGTGTTCCCCCCAATGAAAGTCATTCCAGTTTTCAAAATTTTCAACCATCCGAAGATATACATCATCGACCACGGATAACATTTCACGACCCATAAATATGACCTGAGCTGATAACAAAAGACAAACTCGGACCGCGTCTTCATCTGATAGTTTTATAAAAAGCTCTTCTGTCTCAATCAAACATAGAAGATCTATGGCTTTTAAATTCACACCTACCTTCTCAGGAAATACACGGTCACGAAATATGATATCACCAGTTCTAAACTTACGGAAACTAGGCATTCCAAATTTAAAACCAGTTATGAGGTGAAATTGACGGCATCCAAAATGAAGATGATGTCCATTAACATCATAGATCAGTGGCAAATCATAGTGGGCATCATCAGACTTAATTTGATTTTGAAGCATGTAATGTATAAGACTCTCATCGTTCTAAAAGCAATGTAAATCCAACCATGGACCAAAGCATGTTGACCGAAACAGTCTACGACGATTCTCAGATAATCTTTCCTTAATCAATTGAAAGTAATGCAATTTGCTTCGAATGTGAACCTTGACAGCAGATTCCTATATCAATAAACAAAAAGTGTTTTGTAACAACCATATCTACAAAAAGCACAAACAGAAGCAAATAGCAACTGAACCCAAGGAGACTGAAGTAGCAACAAGCAAAACATATTGGAATGCCCAAAAGATGAGGGGATTAAATGAGTGCGGGGCAGATACAAGGCCAAATGGACATAAAGCTAATGCATAAACAGACATATGATACAAGTCAATGAGGGGATTAAATGAATTCACCAATGAGGACATAAAGCTAATGTATTCACCAATGAGGGGATTAAATGAGTGCAGGGCAGATACAAGGCCAAACTTAACACTCAAGCTTAAACAGTCTACAAGGGGCTTAAACAAGCTAATGCATAAAAAGATGGACATAAAGCTAATGCATACAAGAGGCTTAGAAAAGCGGGTAAGGAAACTATAAACTGGGTGCAGGGCAGATACAAGGCCAAATGGCTCTCTTTGCACGAATTAACATAGAACAACAAGATTCATATATTTCCAATAACTAATGAAGGCTGGAATCGAATCGGATATTTTGCCCCATTTTAATGAATCAGAAAGCTTATGGAACCAAAGATGAGGCGTTCACCAATGAGGGGATTAAATGAGCTTATAAGGGCCTACTTCAAGCTTAAACGGTCTACAAGGGGCTTAAAAAAGCTAATGCATAAGCTAAATTACTAAAAGCTAATATAAGAAACAAATTTCCAAAATCTGAAAACTACAAGTCACAAAAATCAATTCAACCAAAGCTGAGGCTGAGACAGAAACAGCCTATAAGGGCCTACTTCAAGCTCTCTAAAAGCTATCTAGAAGCTTATGTTACAATTAACAAAATAATAACCCAAAAAATTAATCTAATCGACTTAAAAAAAACCAAATATAATTGTAAAACAACTATAATATTAGAGAAATAAACATAAAGGAGAAAAAATTAAGGGAAAAACTTACCATTTCATAGTATGAAAAGATTGAAAGAATTTGTGTTCCGGTTGAATGTGTGTGTGGATTTGAATGATAAAAAGTGAAAAAAGGGTGAAAATTAAAATTATAGAACTGATTATTATTTACAAATAATAGAAAAAAAATTAATCAAATCAAAAAGATATGAAGTACCTAATGAAGATTTTGCTTATTTCCAATGGTACTTTTTTTTTTAACTTTCGCACATTCGCCGGAAATCGCACGTTCTCAGTTCGCACATCTGCTTGGGTGGGGGTGTATGATGGTCGGGGTGAGTGGCCTTGCAAATGATTGATATAGTCCTTCTTGTCTGGGACACGTGTCACAAAACTAGTGGGATCGCACATTCGCACATGACCAAATTGAGAATGCTAGATGAAAAAGTACCTTTGTGGAACTTCAATCAGGACAAAGTCCCTTTTTCGGAATTTACGCTATTTAAACTCAAGTTCTCACGGTTAATTACGCACACTCTTTTGATAAGTTTCCAGCTATAGGGCTCATTGGCTTAACGAGAATAATTGGGGCGCATATTACGACGGCTTCTAAAAACATAGAAAGAATATCTATGGTGATAAGCTAAAAGAATAGAATCAAACATCTTAAGGATATGCACAACAATGACCTTAGGCGACCGTCATTTTGTCAGCTACATCAACGTTATTTCTTCGGCTACTTTCAGATGACCTAATATCCACAGCAACGACCTTTTTATTTTTATTCTTTTTAAATTAAAATTCATTAATAATAGAAAAACATTACATAAAATTCATTAATAATTATATTACAAATCTTTTATAGTAAACAAGTGAAAGGCATATGCAGTAAAAATTTCGTATACTCGTTACCCTATACAAGTCATTGAGTAATTTCTTAATTAGGCCAGCTGATTGGCTATTATTTAAGGTTTTCTTTTTAGCTATTTACTATTTTGCTCATTAAACATTTCCTGCAATATTTTACCAGCCACCTGACAAAAAAATGTTTCTGCAATTACTCATAAACACAAGACCCCAAACCCCCTTGAAACATTACATAATAATGCAACCGTACATTTTTTTGGCTTTTCGTGTGTGCATTTACTCGGTCGAAATTTTGACCGAGTTTTGAGAATTTTTGCTCGGCGAGCGACGGTGACCTTGGGCTTGCAACGGGACGACCGGTGATGGCCGATCGGTCGACCGACGCACGACCGAGCCATTATGCATAGCCTAATATAGCTCATACGACTTGGAGGGGATTCTTTTTAAATAATTTCTTTTATATAAATAATGATTAAATTGTGTGGACTGTTTACCTTTCAGAAGAAAAAGTTGGATGGAATTTTCCGAAAGCATATATATAATATGAACATCATCAACGATATTTTTAACTAGTTTATGTTTTTAAACCATCAATAAAAGTCACTGAAACTTCATACATAACTAACAAGAAACATTATAAATAATCAGAAGCTGTGAGGCTGTTGGACCTGGTAAACCAAATATGAGTTGACACCCTCAAAAGTCTAATGATCAAGTGTTGGAGACTCCTGAAACAAATTACCAAGAAACATATATTAACTTTCCTTGTCATTTAAATATATTTCAACGTCGAACTTACAATTTCCGACCAACAACCAAAGGACAAAGGTACACCATCTTCTATGCTATAAATATATATCGAATGTTCAAAACAATATACTGTAGTTACTAGTTATCAGTCTTGTTCTCCTTTGGTTAGTTAAGGTGAAAAGATCATATCATTTTTTGTCATATCCCTTTTCTTGATCCATTAGCTAAAAATCAATTCCGTTCTCTTGACTATACACATGGCAAATAATTGTGGCACTATTTCTGCTTGCTTATGTTGTTTATCTTTTTTCTTGGGTTTCTTTGTTCTTATGCCTGTATTGATTAGTTTATATGCAAATCCATCTAGCCCTTCGTTTTCAATTAATCTATTTGATAATCAAGACTTGAACATGACAAGAGTTGCAGATGATTCTCCCGCAAACTTTACTATCAACTTTGATCTCAAGCTAAAGAACGAAAACTCGGCAATATATAGGCCTTTGTTACCCTGATCCTCTCGAGATCACATTTTCGTACTTCCCAAATATATCCATGATGGTTATGTTAGCAAAGTACAAGGTTGATAAGTTTTATCAAGGAAACGGAAAGACCAAGCATGTAAGAGACATGGTGGAAACAAACGTTTATCCTACAGTGTTGGAAGGGACGGATATTATAGCTTTTCGAGTGGACGTGGTGGCGACTTATAGGTATAAAAAGGCTGGACAGAAGAGGCATACGGTGGTGTGGGGATGTCTTGTGGGCATAAATTACACCACCAACAAAAAAATGCAATCGGGATTTATTAAAATGGTAGAGCCAGGTCTTGATTCCAAGCTCGAACCTCCAAGGCAACAATATTATTATGGTGGATACTAAAGATGACCTATCTCATGATGGAGTAAATTCCATCTTTGTGCCTATATTTGAATTTGTGGAAACCATAATGCTTGATTTGTTTTTGTGTTTCAAAAGTGTGCTTCTTCACCAAAAAAAAAAGGTCTTTTTTCTCATTTTATGTTGTCACTCATATGTATCTCTCATTCTCTTCTTCCTTACTTTCAATCTTTATTCTTTATAGTCATTTTCTCTCTACTTGTAAACAACATCCCTAAATTCAAATTAAATAATCATAAAATATACTTTATTCTATAACGAAAATATAATCACATTCTTTCAATAGTTCCTTAGAAATTAACAAAACAATAACAAATTTACATGTAATATCATGTGTGACTCACTACAAATAGTCGGCCATGAAATCTTTTAATTACAAAACTGAACTTGTATATGTGTATGACACTAAAATAATTAAACATGTGCCCTACCAAGAAAATATTATTTCAAATTTACTTCGAACTTGATAAAATTTAAATTGCCTATTTTTTTCATCATGTTGTGTGTTTAAGTTTAAGTTGTGTGTAACGAAATGTTCTCCGGCTAACAATTACACTATCAGATTGAAAACGAACCTAGTCATTCATATATCTTAACGTGCGTAATTTATGATTTACATACTAAAACGTTTTTTTTTGTGTGTGTGTTATATACAAGGGTTAAAAGAAAGAATAACATAATAGTTCGTATAGAGTACACAACAAGTTAGTTTGTCATGGATTTAAAGATGTTTTATGGAAGATGAGAGGATTATGAAGAGTGAGATTAAAATCAAGAAGAGAGAAGAGCATACTTTTGAAATATGAAAACAAAACCAACACATTGTTGTCTTCCATTTTGAAAAGAAGCACAAAGATGGAATTTACTCCACTAAGTCAACAACAAATAATAGCCTAACAACCCAAACGACATGTGTAAAACCACAAACGAGATGCTAGAGCACAAAACGACGTCGTTTAGTTTTTTTATACTCAAAACGATGGCGTCCACACGCATAGTGTATAATAGACACTATACCAAAAGAAGCTTTTGGGGACGGGTAAAACAGTTGGGTCGACAAAATGTCGTCCCATTTTGACTATGGTCCCACAATTGTTCAACAAAAAGAGGAGTCAACCAAGAGATAGTTGGCCCACACATTTTTGGGATGACAATGTCGTCACATTTGGAAAAAATATGATTTTTGCTTTTCAAAATCTTTTTTAAAAAAATTCGAGAAATAAATACTTCCCGTCTATAATTTTTTTACCCGCCAAACGGTTTGGGATGACAATGTCGTCCCATTCTGTAAATCATATATTATTTTGATATTTAGAAAGTTTATAAATCAGTTTTATTTTAGAAAATATATATATAGATTAATTTTAAAAAAATATTTATAATTTAAATACTTTTATTTAAAAAAAATATTTATATTAATTTTTAAAAATTATTTAATTTAAATATATTTAATGCATTTGCCATATCCTGAGTCGAATAATGTAACTTTTCGATATATCATTGTAGTTTAATGCATTTGTCATGTCCTGTTTATTGGAATCGGTTACTTGTATATAAATTAATTTTAGAAAATTATTTGCTTTAAAACAAATACTTGAAAGATACATACGAATAAGTAAAACATACGTATTACTTCAACATTAAAGCGTACGAATTAAAAATATAAAGCACGTTCGACACTATTTTTCACAACAACAATAACACAACAAGCAACAACAACACAATAACACAACAACAACAACAACAACAACAACAACAACACTACATACGAAGATTTCCCATATCACCTAGCATGTCATTATAAAGTTCGTGAAATAAGACAACTGAATCAATTGTGTGGTTGTTGGGATGCATATACACTTCTAGCATTTTATTGAGTACCATTATCCGGTGATTCAGTTTAATGCAGTTTGAGCACTCTGTATTTCCAGGACTCGATGTTGAAGGTCCTGCAGTGTAACGAGTTGGAGTTATGGATGGTCCTGCGGAATGAGTTGGAGGCGTTGAAGCTCCAAGACAAGCAAAAGCTTCAAATTCCGCCATCTTCATGATAACAGTGTGTGTTTTGTGGTTGTGAGGTTGAGTGGTTTTGAGGCTAAGAGGTTGTGAGGTTGAGTGGTTTTGAGGATAAGAGGAATTAATTGTTTATTTTATTTCTATTCTTATTGTTATCGACCATTTAGATATGGGTTATATTTAAATTGTGTGTTTATTTAAATGCGTATATTTATTCGTAGAATTACGTCTCCTCGTCCACAAGGACAAGCAAAAGCTTCAAATTCCGCCATCTTCATGATAACAGTGTGTGTTTGTGGTTGTGAGGTTGAGTGGTTTTGAGGCTAAGAGGTTGTGAGGTTGAGTGGTTTTGAGGATAAGAGGAATTAATTGTTTATTTTATTTCTATTCTTATTGTTATCGACCATTTAGATATGGGTATTATATTTAAATTGTGTGTTTATTTAAATGCGTATATTTATTTGTAGACCTATTTTGATATCAAGCCTTGGTTAAATGACGAGAGCATATTGAGTGATGGGCATGTTGTGGGGGAAAGGGTTCATACTGGGCTGAAACTGTCGATGCGGTCACTATATCGCAAACATAAATACATGATCAGTCTACTTATTTTGATTGCCATGAGATTCCCGCGGCGGAGAGGGAACATCCGCCGCCGGCGAAAGCGTGGGGTAACATAACCCGACAAGAATGGGAGATGTTGGTTGATTGGTTCTCCGAACAAGAACGGATGGAAAGATCCAAGAAAAATGCCGAAAATCAAGCCAAAAATAAGATACTAACTCACAAGGGCAGACAATCCTTTGTACAAGGAAGGAACGATTACGTAAGACTCATTATAATTTTTGTGATTTTTAAAGGTCTATTTATTGTTTATATATAACTCGTTATTAATTTATTTTATATTGTATGTATAGAGGATTAGGAATAATGGGCAAAATGAATCCTTGATCGAAACATGGAGGAAGAGGCATTCAACAAAAAAGGGCAAATTTAAAACATCGCAAAACAAGACGGCTTATGTAAGTAATTTGTTCTTAACATGCGTCATTAAGATCAAGTTACGTCTTGTTTTTTTTAACTTACTTGTTTGTAACATACATTTTTTTTTTTTTTTTTTTTTTTTTTGGAACTTTCACAGCTGGAGATGAAGTCCCTTTCCGATCAAGTTAAAGCTAGTACAGCCCCGTGATGATCGAGCAAGAAATATTGGATAGAATAGTTCCGAGTGACAGCCTCCAAAATATGTCAGGTAGGGGGAGGAAGATGACGGGCACTAGTAAGTCCAAACGTCGGCCATATGAACAAGATTACATTACTCGGGAGCAAATGACGGAGTTGTTGAAGCGAGAGCATCAAGAGAAAGAGTTGTATAAGAAGCAAACTGAGGAGGCTCGACAACAGGCTGTTGTTGTAACACCCCGAAAATAGTAACAAAGCAGCGGAAGTCTATTCGGGGTATTACTTCATAGAATCATAGACATAATTATAGAAAACGACTCGAAAGAGACGTTTTGAGAAAATTTGTTATCATTCATCAAATATCAAATCAGAGTAACAACAACGGTTCCACATGGTTTTGTCTTACATAATAAAAATGTCTTAAATTTAAAAATGAATGATAACGTTTTGGGTGATATCCAAAAGAGGCCCAAGTCCACTCCGTGCCATTATGCTTCTTAGTTACCTGAGATAAAACATGCTAAAATGTCAACACGAGGTTGAGTGAATTCATAGCGTTTAATTTATAATAGTTTGAACACAAGCCAAGTAGTAATAAATCAATAGCATCGTTATACTATATTGCACTAAGCCTCATGACACGCAAACCTTAACATCGGAAGTAGTAATAATAATAATAATCCACATCAAAATGTGAAGTGGTAAATGCCCTCGTCGTAGGAGTTTGCCATATTCCTAGTTAATTCGAAAGTGGTGCATTTGGCTATCAATCCGGCTAGTACAATACTATCAATCCGGCTAGCTCAAACGGGGACGTCAACCCCAAATAGATCTATTCACTAAATTCGCGTTCACTCGCAAGTGACTAATGGTTCATGATATGAGGGTCTTTTGGCAAGGGTGGTAACTTAGGCAATATCAATCAGGATAGCATACAGAAAAATACTTGTGTTCAGTTTAGTAGCATGTATCTCCCCACGGGATTTAAAAACATAGTAAAAAGTGGGACTATGAACTCACCTCAGTAGTAGTAGTCTCAAATGCAATATAGTCAAATAGCAGGTAATAGCTCCGACGCGTGACCTAGATTAGTATGGCATAATTTAGTTCGCAGTTCTAGTTTAAAACTTGGTGAAACGTAAATAAGTTTAAAAGTTTCCAAAGTGTTTATGTTATGGTTGCTTGGGTGGTAGCATTTAAGTTTGAAAATAGTTTGGTAGACATTGGCTCTCGGAAGTGTATAAGCATAAAGGTGTAAGGTAACAAAATATTAATACGAAGAAGTCCTTGGTTCGAAAGTAGCCGAAAGACTATGTACGAAAAATTAATCACGTATAATATAGTAGGCGAATTCGGATTATAAGATTGTCGTTTAAAGATATACATTTATTTATGTAGATAGCTAAATATTAACTAAAAATAAAAGTGGGCAAAATTTATATTTTTAAGTAAGGGTTTCATTTAAAGCGTTTATGTTTAAAATGCACTTGTAAAATCTTTATAAAATTGGGCATAGCCCGCGTATATATTTTAGTAGTACGAGGTGACTAAGTGTCAAAACAAATAATAACTTGTTATAAAATAAGTTACCATAGGGTATGAGTAAGTCATTTAATATTGTGGAAAGCTAAACTTTGAGTATTAGTATAATTTGTAATATGCTTATAGAATATGTTTAGTAGGATTAAGGTATGTCATATATTAATTTCTCGTGACAAATTTTTGAGTGACAAAATGCTTATTCGAGTAAAAGCCGTTTTATAAATAAATCTTTAGTAGGTTTTTCATAAAAATCACTTCGAGTATTTATAAATTTTTAATATGTGATATAAGTACTTATAAAGTTTGTATAGTTTTAGGATCCGTTTACAACTATGTTAGGTAGTTTATAATTTGATCTCGCTATGTGTTTATATAAGGGAGAAGTTGTGTCGGATGTTTTGTATATGTAGGAAAATATGCCGTCGTTCGTGGTCGTGCAAATAGAGGAGTCGGGAATGAGTTAAATTGTTTAAGTCACGAGGTAATAAGCCGAAGTGAAGCAGAAATTTAAACGCACACTTAGTATGGTGATGTGGGCTTCGGCCCAGTTTGAAATCTTCTGCCATTTGATAAATGGTTTTCGGGCTTGAGGCTCGAGCGTGTTTCTGATTCAACACAGGAAAGAAAGAAAAAGAAGGAACACCAAATATGCTAATAACGCACTGAGCCAAGATATAAGCAATTTAAATTTTGAGCCGATTCGTAACTTGTTCAACACAACTCGACGGTGAGGCCTTGTGGTCTCGCGTTATGGTAAGCTAGTTGGGTTTGACTCCATAAATGGGGTGACACACCCAAATACTATTCGAGTGTAGGCCATGGGAGCAACCCCTAACCGGTCTTGACCACAACTAAAACCACTACGCGAATTAACATTCAACCTCGAAATATATATATACATGAACATAGAAGCGAAGCAATTAGACACCTTGGGTCATGGTGTCAAGCGACATAGCGAACCGAGACCATATCGGTGTCTCTCTTGGTCCAACCACGGCTCGACAAACCACCACAAGGCTAGGCCTAACGATCTACTAATCGGACTAGGGCCAAAACCAAAATCAAACAAAGGAAAACTAACAACAACTCTCGCATTCGGCCATATCAAAATTAGCTTCGGCGTGTTCAAAATGTGCCACCACACAAGGATTTAAACACCAGATTCTTATCATTATTTTTAGGTTTTCATCAAAATTTATCCATGAACTAAATCAATTACTCAAAATCAATATACAACAAAACTGGTTTCATAAACATAGTTACAGGTTCGATTAACAACAAACACAACATTTAAACATGAACAATAACAAGACGAATTATAAAACGAACGGAACTAACGAGGTAATACACATCAGCAACTAACTAACCCATAGCGTGATAAAAAAAATGAACATGTTTACAGGTTTTCGAATGAAACAAATTCAGGAGGACATAAACAAGAAGACATGGAAACCTTACAACAAACAGGAGGTCGATTACAAGAAGATCAACTAGAGCTCAAGAACCCGAATCCGTCACAAGCAAATCCACACACCCTCCGAATCTTCAAAAATCTCTATCTCAAAAGCTACTAGTATTTTGATGGTGAAAGTTGTTGGATGTGTGGAAAAACTCATGGGAATCGAGTGGTATAAATAGAGTTAATACAAGGGGGTTTTTGATTCCTCCTTCTCTTGAAGTCAGTTGGATTGGTAGCCAAAAAGAGTATTGCTTCATCACCATCTAGTCATTCCTTATCTTGTGGTGTTGACTTTGAAGGCTTGGACAATTAGGATCAGATCTGCGAGCGGTAGGGACTAACATCTTGGCGCCTCATTGTTATTGAGTCAGTTCAGGTCTGGGTGGGAGCAGCGCAGCAGGAGGAAGAAGAGATGTAGGGTTGTGTGATTTCGATATGAGAGAGGAAGAGGGTGAGCAGATGGGAGTTTATCTCCTTTCTCAATTTGATA
>LBNU01035528.1:255561-280318 GCA_014162995.1 Artemisia annua
TTTTTTTTTGAAGTGTCATCCAGACATATAACTCAATAAACAATCGTTGAAGATCAATGGCCGTACTATTAAGTGCATTATAAAAAATATTGTTTGCCGATGTCTATCTTCTCTATATAAATATAAATGAAAGTTAACGAAAAGCAACAAGAGTGAAAACAAGGAGTGTAAAAAGTTTGACCAAGTCGCTCTAACTTTTCTAAATTTGGATTGGATTGGATTGATGGTCTTGAACACGTACACTTTTAATTTATACATTGGTGGTACACTCTGTATCGACCGGCTTATCTAGCAGTGCATTAGCAAACAAGGACACGCTGCTTTGGCCTTTTCTTGTAAAATCGTACGATAATGTCATACATTGTGGTGTAAAACGTCCTAACGTATATGCCTTAGGCCCTTTGTTGGAATTGACAATGATAAGAACTATGTCGTATGTACCAAGTGTTGATGAAAAACTTAATCAAATAACCAAACCCTAAAAACTAAAATCTAAAGCTTAATCAAACAACAAGCATTTAGTTTTGTGAAACGGGGCATTACGTCAATGGGAGAATTGAATCGACATATATATTTATCTATAGCAAGGGTCGGTCAGGATTTGCAAGGTTTATTGGCGATAGCAAAGCACCGGTTATATCAGCTCTCCCATTAGATTAAATCACCGTTACATACTTACATGTAAGTAACAGCTTCATAAACAACAATGTGGCGAATTATCTATTTAATTAAACTGGAAATCAATTGTTGTTTCATAAATAGTCATACAAATGCTTCATGAATGGTAAAGATAATAATTGCAAGGCTTGTATCTCTTGTATTTTGTACATACATGATTTAATTTATCGAGCTACTAATGATATCACATGGATCAGAAGTTACTACAGATGATAAAGCTGGTTATTGGCACGTTACTCGTATAGTCGTATAGTAATAAAACATGATATATGTGTTGATAAAGTTTGAGTTTGACTAATAAAGTTGTCACTAGACTAATAATTGTGATCACAATATTTTACAATAGAACAATTGGTAGTGTTTGTTGTTTGTATTGTTTTTCTTCATAAAGTCAAACATATCACCTTCCCCTTTACTTTTCCCCCTTCTTTTTAGGTCAGTGTTTTCAAATAAAGGGCATAAGGAATCATCTTATATTAATTAACTTTTGAAAAGAAAGATGCATCATACAAAGAGTTTCTAAATAATGAATCATCGCGTTTAATTTCAAGCTGTGTTCATACTTCATTTCTTAAGCAACCCAATACATATACATCGCCTTCAAAAATTATATACGGAGTAAGTATGATTTCAGTAATATAGATTCTCCAAAAGATAATATGGCTATATATATAGGGAGATGATTGGGTATGTTGTTGTTGTTGTATATAGGGAGATGATTTGTACATTTTATTTTTTGATTAGGATACTCACATATATAACTGGTTAAAGCAGTTAACATTCACAATACGACAATTTAAAGTACATAACTGAGTGTCATAATTAAAATAGAATGTGCAAATTATTTACCATGGGAAATTATTTACCATGTATATAAGGCCAATGGTAATTGATATATGTAATATGCATGATTTCAGTAATATAGATTTTCCAAAGGATAATGTGGCTATGTATAATTGTATATAAGGTCAATGGTAATGGGTCCGTTACATCCCAACCAACTAGGCACCCTCACTGCGTTCCCCGCTAGCAGCACGCATTCTCACCGCGTCCCACCCCAACAATTCTAATCTTTCGGTTGGCTACCCAACCGAAACTTTTATTTTTTTTAATTATTATTTTGTTGTTGTTTTTGTTGTTTTTGTTGTAAGGTATGTTTTTTTGTTGTGTTTGCAGTTACTTTACTACTTGTTTGAGGTTGGGGTGTAGTCTTGGAAAGAGAAAGCTGGGGTGACACTGATGTGGCAGGGTGCCAACAGAAAACTGTGGTTACCGTTACCATCAGCCTAAATATATAATTTTGACTGCGTGTTCAACTTTTTCAACGACAAAGACGCACCTACACACTACTGTGACATACTCTACATCTTTTAATAATCCATTGGTTGTCTATAGCATGATTTGATCCTACTATCGACCTTTGCTTGATAAGCAACTGGGCACCACTATTAACAACTTAGAATGCTCCTAATTGGGTGTGTGGAGCCATTTTTTCCCAATGTAACATGTGAGGCACCATTGGGTATGTTTGGGTGGTTTGTGGGGCAAGAGATAAATGTTCACGAATGGTGAACTCCTCACCAATCGGGCATTGTGTAAAAGTGGGCCACCTTTAAATAATTTTATTATTAGTTATTTGGGTTGTGAGTGTGTGGGGTATTTAATGAGGTATGTTTGTATAAAAGTTGGTACTTTAATGAAAGGTGGAGGAGTGAGTAACTGGTGACCATTGAGGGTGAAAAGTGAGAAGGAGTGATTGGAGGGAAAAAAACTAATGTGTCGTTAAGATGGAAGCTGAAGTGGTGTGACCATGTTTTATATTTACATAATCCACTATTGATATGATCTTTTGGAAACGGTAGCACATTGGTCTATATCATTTTCCTTTGGAGATTCTCTTAGACTAAAGGTAATCGTCACATCATTTCACTTTCTACATCATCGTTATCTCAGTTTTTTTTCTCCTTTCACTTCCCCTCACACCCTTTCATCTTTCAGCTTTAGTGGTAAACTAGCCACTCACCTTTCGTTAAAATACCCACTGTATAAAATTATACTCATACTAAATACCCCACACACACACACTCACAAATCAAATAAAAAATAATAAAACACACAAAAAAATGCACAAATGCCGAGAGGTTTTCATGTCACCTCTATCGTTACTTTTCTCCTTATGTCACGCGTGATGGATTTACTAAGTAATGGTGTTGGTTGGTATATGTGTATGTAGAACCGTAGAGGGGGGGGGGGGTGAATACGGTTTTCTCGGCTTTTAGAACATTTAAAAACTTTAAGCCTCGAAGAAAACCAAGTGGTTTAAGTAAGAACAACCACAAACACAATCCAAAGTATATAAAGCGAGTAAAGAGACACCACAATATATACTAGTTCGGGATGCGGGTTTATACCATCCGTACGTCTAGTTGCGAATCCACGACACGATACTATTCCACTAGTATAATCCTTTCGGTGGATTACAAACCGTTACAATTCACTCCACCGATATTCACCAATGTCTATGCTCACAAAGAAGAAGTTACTCCAATGGTATTCCGCCCTCGGAAACCACCCAAAAGAATCTCGCGATTCGACTTCACCTAAGAGTTATCAAGACCACTACCAAGACTTCCCACCGGAAGTATCAAACCCCAACTAGATCCCTGATGATCTAGGCTTGGTCACCAAGAGACAAGACTTCCCTTACAAACAAATAAAAGAAAGAATGTTTGTTTAATCAAGCCCTAACCTAACCTAGAGACTCGATTGTAATAGAAAGGGTATAGATAAGAAGACCCTCGACACAATCACAAGAGTGGATTAAGTTCTTGAGATTCTTCCCTTGCAAGGAGATGTGTTCTTTCAAAGATGTTAGTGTGTTTAACTAAGAACACAAGAGAGAATTAGAGAGATTAGAGAGAAAGAATAATGGCAAGGGGTGAGGAATACAAGAGCCAAGGTGGGGTATTTATAGGCCAAGACCCAAATTTGGGAATAATTTACCGAGACTGGCGCGTTGCCCACGCGTCAACGCGTGGGTGATGCGCCAGGACCTCTGTTGTATTTTTCCCAAGTCTTGCTAAATACCTAACCTTGCTAAACCCCCAATTGTACTTCACACAAAACATTAACATTAATCAATCTAAGGTTTACCAACTCAAATAGCCAATTTGGTAAATGTTTTGTGAAGTGTTTATGAGAAAACAAATTACCAAGGGTAGGAGAGTAGAAAAGGTAACTTGGTAGGGGTAGAAAGGGTATTCCTCACATGGCATAAAAGAGAAGAGAATATGACATAGGATATTCCTCTATAGGGAAGAGTGTGAGAGGTTGGGTTAAGAACTAACCATCGTTAAGTTAGAAGTGTGTAGAATATAAACCATGGTTAGGTTAAGGGTATATCCAAAGGCATATTCCATCCTTAGTGTGGTTAAGAGTTAACCATGGTTGGGTGAGAATGTGTGTGTGTGTGTGTGTAGAGAACTAACCATAGTTGGGTTAGATGAACCATGGTTGGGTTAAGAGAGAATATCCAAGGGATGTGAAAGGGTGTAAGGAATATAAAGGTTGGTTTGTGTGTGTATAAGGGAATATGTAAGTATGGATGTGATGGGGAGCCTTATGTGTGTAGAGAGTGAGATGGCTGTGAGTAGTGTGTGTAATTTGAAAATAAAGTTGTTGGGAAAGTGATGTGTGCAAGGTTGTAAGGAATATGTTAGAGGTGTAAGGATGTGATATGATGGGGAGCCTTGTGTGTGTATATGGGAGAGTATGTGAGTAGTGTATGTGTAGAAAAGAGTGTATATGTGTGTGTAGAAAAGTAGTGTATGTATAAGAGAGTGTATGTGTGTGTGTATAAGAAAGGTGTACGGGGAATGTATAAAGTGAGGGGAATATTGTAAGAGGGAATATTGTGTGGGAGTTTGTGAGGAGACAAAGGTACCCTTTTGTAAGGAGGTGTAAGGGAATATGTAAGAGGTTGTTGGGAAAGGATTTTTGGGAAGGATTGTGGGAGATTTGGTAACTTGACGTTTGTGAAAATGTGATTTAAGAAAATATTAAGAAAGGATTAAAAAATCTAATTGTCATTAAGAAGAAAAAGTTTAGACAATTAAGATTATGAGTTGAGAAAATCATACATAGGTTACTTATAAGTCCAAGTAACATAACGGCGAGAATCCATAGTTTCATAACTCGTGACTTTCCACGACTCGATGTACTCAACTAACACCTTGATATAAACAAGTCATGTGTTTTGCCTTGATGTAAAGCATAACCCATGTGGGAAAGGATGCGTTAACGTAAAGAGACCTTGAACTTAGTTTGACCAATAAAGGAGTAAACCCGTTACGTGATTAGAGAAAATGTAAGCACGAGATATGAGCATATGGATGCTTTCACGTGATGTTACGTGAAATATATAAGCTCCCTAAGTTTAGAAAAGACTTGGCTAGAGGCGAGAGTTACAAAACATGAGTTGGTGTTTTCCCGTAAGCAGGTGTTTTAAAATTTGGATCTCTCTAATTCCAAAAATCATTTCGAGTGTTCTCAATTAAGCACATAACATATTCATAACTGTATTGAAAGATCCACATTTGTCGGGTAAGGGGAAAGCCTTTCAAAATTCGTCCCGATCCATACAGAAGCCTAGCGCGTCAGCCACGCGGTGACGCGTGGGTGACGCGTCAGGAGCAGATATGGATTCGGGGAATTTTGTCTACCGTTTGTTATTTTATGTGTTTCAAAGGTTTATTTGTTATCAATAAAACATTAGGAGATCTTGATAGTGTTGCCTCAATAGTGTAATTACACATACCTTTTACCTATTTAAACGGACCAAACAGACCAAAAAATGAGCCAAATATATGTGTTTTTGTGTTTATGATTGTGCAGGTACGGATATTGTAAAATTGGACAAAAATCACGGAAAACACGACAAAACGAGCACGGGAAATGGAAAGAGTGTAAAGAAGCCGAGGCCGGGGAAGGAATTTACCAAAATGGATCTCAAATATGTTCAAATTGTCAATATTGGTCCCTGGAAGCATTTTACAAAAATGACAGAATTAGTCCCTGAAGTTTGCAAAATTACAAATTTGGTCCTTGAGATTTTATCCTAAATCCTACACTATAACTAAACTATCCAGGACCCTATCATTAATAAGCCCAAAACCCTTTGCCAACCCAACAACCCAATTCCCTTTTAAATATAACCAAGCCCACACCACTCTACCTCATGACCCGGTCCACCCTTTTAAATTAACCAAACCCGAGTCAAAACTCACCCCAAAGTCAAACAATGATAAAAAAAATAAAAAAAAAAGTGTGTTTCACTGTGCATCCGTTCCACCCCAATTACCCTGCTTCACACCACTTACCCACCTCACTTAAAATGTTTCTAGAACCTGACAACGTATTCGGGGGTGATGTCTAAGGATTGCCAAGGTGGCATTATGGAAGCACCTTATTGGTGGAAACACATCATCCCAAGTAATCTAAGGGCTGTGAAAGAATGATGGGATGATAAGGATTGATCAAGGGCTCGAATTCAAAGATCTAGAGGCTTCCTGGAACCCTAATTGGTACCCCTGCTCAGCTATAAAAAGATACCTCACCTCACAACTTGAGGCTTTTAGTTATCTAGGGTTTAGGAGTAGGAATAAGGTAGTGTTAGTATAGTTTAATCTAGCTCATTTTCAGCCTTTCAATATTGTAACTTTCATATACTAACTCTTTACTACTATTTTTGTATTTTTCCCATATTTCTTGTGACGGTATGTTGACTTTCATTATTTTCCAATAAAGTTTAGGGTCATAGAGTAAGAAACACGACTCATGAAGAAGTGACCATACGGATAAAATTCGTCGTCCTTGATTTTTCAGAAGCCCCCAAACTAAGCTTAAAAATGAAATCATTATTTAATTACAAGTTAGATGCCAACACTACCCATGGAAGTTACTTGTGTGATTACCTCTTGCTCCCATTTTCCTATTTTTGCCTCTATTTATTTTATTTTTGTGAGAAATGAATTTCTTCATATTTCTCGTTTCGATAAGTTTTTAAGCCGATAAAGATACAAAGTTTAGATGCTAAGTAGTTTCTAATCCTTCTCTCGAGAACCGTTGCATACAAAAATGAGGTCCACATCAAGGTCTCTGATTTAACACAATTTTGAGGTATCCCTTTCATTTTCGACCGAAACATCCCATGTCTGAGACCCGAGACGGAAGCTTTTATTAGGATATCCCCGGACTCAAGTTTGGCCATTCTAAACATTTATAAGCACAATATTAATTTGTTCCTCTGCCTTTCTGAAGTCTGCAACAACTGGAGCGAACCGTCAAGAAACAGAAAACTTTTATGGCTTTGGATTATTATTAATTTGATACTTCCACCTTTTGAACAACCATGACAACGGGTGTGAACCGTCAAGACATAGGAGTTTATTATTGCTTTGGTTTATTAATATCATTGGTGGTGAGAAATGGTCTCATAACCTTTAACCTTAGATAATGGTGTACATACCTAAGGCTAGGTATGTACGAGCAAAGAATCCGCAAAGCAACCATAGTAATTTTTTTCTTTTATAGTGATTTTTTGATATCTTAACACTAAGGGCGTGCTTGGTAGAAGGTTTTGGGGGGTGAGGAATTGGTAAGGTAATGAAAAAAGATGTTTGGTTAACTATAATGCATTGACTATTACCCAATAGTGGGTAATGGGCTATTACCCAATAAATTAGAGGGAATGGATTCCTTTTCCTTTCCCTTTTCCTTTCCTTAGCATTACTATTGACTTTCCCTTTTCCATTACCGAATTTGAACCAACCGCACCCTAAGTGAATACTCTACTTAATTTTTATTTATTTATTTATTCTTTAAAGATATTTACATTTATATTCTTGTAAAACTTTATTATTTCATCAACATTCTTCTAAATTTTCTAACTACTTCAAAATACAGACCAAAGGTCTTTATCGCAGATTATAGTTGAAATTAGAAATCACCTAATCCTTGAAAATGATAAAAAAAAATAATAAATTAATGATGGTGGTGAGATGAATCGTTAATTTTTGCAATATACAAGCACATGAGGGAAGAAATTGAAACCCAGTTGGCATGTACATGCGACGTCAAGTGTTGTCTTTGTGTTTGATAATAAGATACAAGAGGTAAGAAAAGAAAAGAAAAAAATCAAAACAAATAATTTCTTTTACTTTCAGTTGAAAGTTTCATGACTTGTTGATGATCTAGCTCCTACACGTATATTTTTTTTATAAATATGTTGGCACAAGGGTAAAAAGATAATATGACATATCATAATATATTTACATAATAGCTTTCGATATAAAATGTATTTAAAGAAGATAAAAATATGTTTTTTTGATACACTTGTGTATTTTGAAGTTTTGAAAGCGTATTGAAGTAATTATAAAATTTAGAAAGATATAGATGTAAATGAATTTTTTAAGTACACATCCCATAATTAATTTCTGCATCAGCAACTTGCGATTCGATATGCGAAATGAAATCACCACTTTGTCAGGCAATGAAAAAGTCGTGTGATCAATTTTGAATATACTAAAACATGTATAGAACATAACACCATTTGTACACAGTCCAAAGTATAAGGACTGTTTATGTAAATATTAGTTAAAAGTTAGTTAGTTTATGTTAATCATCCTATATATAAACACACTTTACTCTTTCATTTTGTAACACTTCATTCAATAATAACAATCATTTTTCTCTCCCAAATTACTAATTCCGCTAATTTGATATTGTATCAGAGCACATGGAAGCTCGATCCTAACCGTTTTCTAACCACTTTCTGTTCTTGCCATTTTCATCATCTTCCCCAAATTAAACCCTAATTCATCATCTTCTTTAATTGATCAAATTCATTCGTTCTTTTGATCAAGAAGCTGTTTTGAATCAACATATCAACAATGGTGAATGGAATTGGTGGTTCTAATGGTCAAAAAGATCTTAACGGTTCAAATGGTGGTGTTAACAATCATAACCAGTTTCAAGATTCAAATGCTCAGAATATGATCAATGATCCGCTGTATTTGGCAAGTTCTGATCATCCTGGAATGATGTTGACTAACACACCGTTCAATGGAAGCAATTTCATGGGTTGGAGTAGAACAATCAAGATGGCTTTAGGGGCAAAATTGAAATTAGGATTCATTGATGGATCTTTGCCTAAACCGCCTGTGATTGATAGTAACTGTCAGAGATGGATTCGTTGTGACTATATGGTTACTTGCTGGATTTTGAATTCCATGATTGTAGAGCTTTCGGATTCATTCTTGTACTCTCAATCTGCTAGTGATCTTTGGAAGGATCTTGAAGAAAGGTATGGTCAAAGTAATGGTCCTTTGATTTATCAAGTTGAAAGAGAGTTGAGTAAAGTTACACAAGGAAATTTGTCAGTTGCTGCTTATTTTACAAAATTGAAGAAGTTTTGGGATGAGTTACAAAGTCTTAATGGCATTCCTGTTTGTTCTTGTGGCAAAATGAGAGAATGCAGTTGTGGTATCACTGAGAAGTTTCTTGAAATTGATAGTAGGTCAAAGTTGATGCAATTCTTGATGAGATTGAATGATGACTTTGAAGCAGTCAGAAATCAAGTTTTATCAATGGATCCTTTACCCAACATCAACAAAGCCTATTATATTGTACAACAGGTTGAAAAACAGAAGCAAGTTACTCATACTACAGTTGATCCATCTGCTTTCTTTGCTACTAATGGTCCTAAGGGAGGTTCAATGCAAAGAAACAATAACAGGGAAGTTAGAGGAGATAAGAAGTTTTGTACTCATTGTAAGAAGGATGGTCATGTGTTTGATCAGTGTTTTGAAAGGTTGGGATATCCTGATTGGTACAAAGGTAAAAAGAACAAGAGGAATGGGAAGATGGCTGCACAAGTTGTTGCTGATATGGGTGCTTACATGCAGCAGGACACTCCTTTTGATTTTGCTTATGAAAATGAGGTTGGGAGTGAAAGGGGTACTGATTTGGATCAAAGAATGGTGGCTGCTGTGTGCCAAGAAATGATGAAGATGTTTAATGGAAAGGGTGTTGATCAAAGTAATGTGGCTAGTACTTCCAAAGCACATGCAAGTACTTACTTTTATGGTTGCACACCATATTTGAGAGTATCATTTCATGTGTCTCTAAATGCCTTAAAGAAATGCTTGCAATTAGATGTTAAGGTTGATTGGGTGGTAGATACTGGTGCCTCAGATCATATGTCCTCTCACTTGCATCTGTTTCAGTCTATTAGGCTACTTAAGTGCCCCATTAAGATTAAGTTGCCTGATGGAACTAGTAAATTGGTTACCAAAGTAGGCAATATCCAAATCAATAGCTCCTTAGTATTGCTTGATGTGTTTTATGTACCTGAATTCCAAGTTAATTTGCTTTCTGTTGGCAAATTACTTAAGGTCCAAAATCTCATTGCCATATTTCTCCCAACACTGTTTTTTTTTCAGGACCCTTCAACTAGACAAGTGATTGCTCATGGAGAAGGGTTACACAACTTGTATATCTGCAAACCATCCAGTTCCACTTCCAAAAAGCCTTTCAATTTGCCTACTATTCCTGCTTTTCCAGCTTTGTCTTCTTTTGTCAATAAAACTGTACAATCTAGTGATGTAACAGTTGATTTGTTTCATGCTAGACTTGGTCATACTTCTGTGTCTAAATTGGTTCATGTTGATGATTGTAAACATGAAGATCTATCTCATTTTCATTGTGACACTTGTATGCTTGCTAAACAGCATAGGTTACCATTTCCAAAAAGCAATACTAGGTCTCTCATTCCTTTTGAATTAATTCATGTTGATTTGTGGGGTCCTTATAGAACTGCAGCCTTAAATGGAGCACATTATTTTTTCACAATTGTGGATGATAATTCTAGATGTACATGGACTTATTTGGTTCACACCAAGGATCAAATACTGTCTATTCTCAGTGCTTTCTTTGCTTACATTGGTAACCAGTTTAATGCTAAGCCTAAGATTTTGAGGTCAGATAATGGAACTGAAATAGTGAATAAAGAATGTTTGGCTTACTTAAGAACCAAGGGCATTGTACACCAAAGATCAATGGTTTACACACCTCAACAAAATGCAGTGGTGGAGAGAAAACATAGGCACTTACTAGACACTGCCAGGGCATTAAAATTTCATGCTGGATTACCTGATAAATTTTGGGGGGATTGTGTTTTAACAGCAACTTTTTTGATCAATAAAATGCCCATGAAGATTCTAGACTGGAAAACTCCTTTTGAGGTCTTGCATAATAAACCACCTAATTATGACAGCTTAAGAACCATTGGTTGTCTGTGTTATGCAACTATTACAAAACCTCACAAGGATAAATTTGCACCCAGAAGTGTAAGAAGTGTGCTTATAGGATATCCTCCAGGCCAAAAGGGTTATAGGTTGTACAACCTTGAAACTAGGGAGGTGTTCTGAAGCAGAGATGTGATTTTCAATGAGAATGTTTTGCCTTTTAAGAACAATGTCCATACTTCTCCACAACCTACAAAACATTGGCCTGACTCAGAGAATGTAGAGGAAGAAATTCCTTTTATTAATGCTGAGCAAGTTGATACAAATGAAGTTATGCCAAACACCCCTGATGCAACACAAGATGAACCTTTGCCAGACATACCTAGTCCTATTCCATCACCATCTCCTCAAACATCTATTCCTACATTATCTCAACCTTCTCAACATGCAATTCCCATTAGAAGGTCAGCTAGAAACAGTTCACAACCTGCATGGCTTAAAGATTTTGTTACCAGCAAGCATAAAGCTTCTATGGCTTCTTCTGTCAAAACACCACCTTATCCTTTGTTCAAGGACAAAGATTTTGAATGTTATCCTGAGGAGTATGTGGGTTCATTAGCTCATGTTCTGGCAACCCTTGAACCTAAAAATTATACTCAGGCAGCTTCTAATCCAAAATGGGTGGATGCTATGGATAGTGAATTACATGCTTTGGAAGTAAATGAAACTTGGGAAAATACACCCTTACCAGAAGGAAAGAAAGCCATCTCTTCTAAATGGGTGTATAAGATCAAGTATCTTCCTACTGGAGAAGTTGATAAATATAAAGCAAGGTTGGTAATTAGAGGCTTTGATCAAAAGGAAGGAATGGATTATAAGCATACTTTTTCCCCTGTAGCAAAAGCAGCCACAGTTAGAGTACTTATAGCTATTGCCACTGCTAAGGGATGGCCATTGCACCAATTGGATGTTAATAATACTTTCCTTCATGGATATATTGATGAAGAAATTTACATGAAGCCTCCAGAAGGTTATAAGAAGGCTTTACCAGGGCAAGTGTGTAAGTTAAACAAGTCTCTCTATGGTCTTAAGCAAGCATCTAGACAGTGGAACCAAGAACTTTCAAGATTTCTTATTTCACTGGGTTACAAACAGTCCAAAAATGATTATTCTCTATTTGTAAAGGCTGAGGGAGATTCATTCACTGCTGCTTTGGTTTATGTGGATGATATATTGTTGACTGGAAACTGTGAGCAAGAGATAAGTAACACCAAGAAAGCTTTGGATACTAAGTTTACAATCAAAGATTTGGGGTTGGCAAGATACTTTTTGGGAATTGAGTTATGCAGAACAGAGGCAGGTACTCATCTTCATCAAAGAAAGTATGTGCTTGATCTTCTCAAAGATGCAGGCTTGACTACAGCTAAACCTACAAGTTTTCCTTTACCACAAAATCTTAAGTTGTCACTTGATAAAGGTGATCCTATCCCTGATCCAGAATCATATAGAAGGATGGTTGGCAGATTACTTTACTTGTCTATGACAAGACCTGATATTTCATATGCAGTTCAGCATTTGAGTCAGTTTGTGTCCTCTCCTAAGGAACCTCATATGCAAGCAGCTCTACATTTACTAAGATATCTCAAAGGAACAATATCCAAAGGGTTGTTTTATCCTGTTCAGAGCAATTTGAAGGTTGCAGGCTTTTCAGATGCAGATTGGGCTTCATGTATTATGACAAGAAAATCTTTAACAGGGTATTGTATTTTCTTGGGGCACTCATTGATATCATGGAAGACTAAAAAGCAAGTGACTGTTTCTAGATCTTCTACAGAGTCTGAGTATAGAAGTATGACAACAACTACATGTGAACTGGTTTGATTGGCATACTTACTAAAAGACCTTCACATTCATGTTCAAGTCCCCATTACTCTGTTTTGTGACAATAAAGCAGCTCAGCAAATAGCTGCTAATCCCTGTTACCATGAAAGAACCAAGCATCTTGATATTGACAGCCACTCTATTAGAGACAAAGTGCAAGATGGTTTTATTCAAACTGCCTACATTCCTACTCATCTTCAATTGGCAGACATCATGACAAAAGCTTTGGGAGCTGCTCAACATGCATTTCTCTTTGACAAGTTGGGTCTTCAAGAAGCTCCAACTTGAGGGGAGGCTATAGAACATAACACCATTTGTACAACAGTCCAAAGTATAAGGACTGTTTATGTAAACATTAGTTAAAAGTTAGTTAGTTTCTGTTAATCATCCTGTATATAAACACACTTTACTCTTTCATTTTGTAACACTTCATTCAATAATAACAATCATTTTTCTCTCCCAAATTACTAATTCCGCTAATTTGATAACATGACCATTTATGCATGTTAGGTAAATGTGAGAACTTGTGATCAGCATATGTTAATAGGGTTTTATATCAAATAGGTTACTCAACTTTGCGTTTTTGTGAACCTAAGTTACCTAACTTTTTTTTAGTTCAAATGGGTTACTGGACTATACGGGTTTGACATTTAGGTTACTCAAAACCATAAATGTGTTGATTGAGATTACCCCGATGACTGGTAACCGGGAGATGGAGTTATTACTTTGTCCACATCATCTTTATGTTAATCAACTTTGTGATTTAGTTCGTCTAAGTTATTGAAGTTGCTTTTTTTTAATTATTATTATTATTATTTTTTTAAAATTGGGTTACTAATATATATTTATTTACAAGATATTTAGCGAATTAAGTGGATTTTGTTAAAGACGTACATAAAAAGTATATAATAATGTGTATAAAAATGTATATAAAAGTATGTATAAGGACGCTTTTGTAGTAACGTATATAAAAACATATATAAAAAATATATAAAAACGTATATATAATGAATGAATACGTTTATGTTTTTAATTATCTATGTGATTTTTAATTTATGATGTGGCGTTGAGGTGTTTGGTGAGTGACGGTGTTTTTTATGTGACTTATAAGGGTAGCCTAAATTAACAAAGTTGCGTAGTTTAGTAATCGAATTGAACAAATAAAACTTTAGTAACTTTGGTGAACAAATTCGCAAAGTTCAGTAACTTATTTGTATAATTAAAAAATAAAAGTCAGCTGCCAGCGTGGTATGCCAACCGGTTATAACAAGTGCAAAATAGTTGGGTCACTATTTACCCGGTAAGGATAGCCAAGTAACCTATTTGCACAAAAAAATAGTTGGGTAACTTAGGTGCACAAAAGCACAAAGTTGGGTAACCTATTTGATATAAAACCCTATGTTAATAATAACTTGACGTACACTTGCACAAACCAACGGTATGTATAGACAAATAATTATAACTGGGAAATCGTGATTCGGGTTCGACCTTTGATGTCGAGCGTCTGTTTTTTGAAATATAAATCGTGTGTGTTAAAAATTAATATAGTGTTTGTTTTTTAAAAGTTGTAAAGTCTAGAATTGACCAAGCTTAATGTGTATTAAATGGTACATATTGATAATTTAGGCGAAGTGCATTAATTTAAATTTTCAAGATTAAAGATTTCAAAAAGTAACATTATCCTTAAGGAATATTAGCTTTCATTATAAACTATTCACTGTCGACGGGCTAATTACTTAGATAACTACTTAGCCAAAACAAACCGACAGATCGCACGGCTTTCGAAATTTGGTGTCCAAGGAAATGGTCGGATACAGTCACAAGGATTTTGGTTCAGCCAAGTACAACAGAGTCAAAGAATCACCCATTATTAAAGAAAACCTCATCCGTTTACTCGTATAATACAAGTCACCTTCTGATATGCTTCCATTGAAAATGTCTTCCACAAAATTAGTAAAACATGCATGCTTAGTGCGTATAGACTTATTAGCTCTGCTGTATATCTTTAAATAGACAATTGCAAACACGGTTTCAGTCTGATATTATATAGTCTGCAACTTTTGACACTCAAAAAGATATCGTTTTTATGTCATTTCAAATTAACATAACTGTGTGTTCTCGCAAGCAAAAGGTAAGAATGGTTCATTAGCATTACAGCGGGTGTGATGTAACATTACCGCAATACCATGAGCACCAAAAGTCCATGCATAGCTTTCTATTCACTATGCCCTTTTTATCATTAAAATTGATATGTTACACATATTGTAATGTTGCTACATGAAGCTATAGAAAAAGAAACTGGAATTTATATTATATATGAACTAGCATTTCATAGCAAACCACCCGATCCATTTAAAGTGCACCCTTCTTCTCTTTCCTTTGCCATTTGATTTTAAAGAACACTTATCAACTGGGAGTTCTTTTTCTTCCTGTAAATTAGCCATACCAAAACATTAACCAATGTAATCAAATATATCTATAAGATAAGCATTACTATTAATTATTGCTATAGCATGCCATAAATCGGGTCCCTAAACAGATATATTCTATACATGAAACAATTGTAACTTCGATATTCCTATGCTTCTTTATGAGAAAATGAGGTGTTCACAAGTACACACGGAATAGATATTTTTTCTTGTAACTATGGATGGTGACACATCCGTTAAGAACAGTCGCGCAAAGACAATGGCATACAAAGTGCACATACAAGATACAAAAATTGGCCAACAACAAAATAAAAGCCAATGTATCATTGTATCAACCATAGTCCATAATGGAATATTCAGTTTGCCTGAACTACAATCCATCCGAACTTTATTTCTAAAAACTTCAGCTAGAAAATTATAACTACTGTCATTTTGAATTCATATACAGTATATACATACTTTTAGTTTTAACATAGAAAGTTCTCATGTTTGTAAATGGACAACGGTCCCATTCATGAATCAAATGAATTTTGGACTAGAGAGATATAGATATACATGGTTACCATATGCTCATAATTAAGTTCAATATACTTCAAAATATAAAATTAAGTTTCATAATGTTATGATACACGTAATGCACACCCACGTTTAACATGTGTGATGTGTTGCTTTTAAAATTCAAATATATAAATGAAATATAGCTTTAATTTGGTGGGTTGGGTGGGAGGATCAGGATAGCACTGACAATATAAGTTAAACTGATCACAACTCGTCACCAATTTTAGGCCAAAAAAACCTACGTCATGTTGTTTTGTAAAATTAACAAAAAGACCAATGCATGAAAGCGACCATGTTATTGATGTACGTGTATTCAATGACAGAGTGAGCTAGCCAGACACGAAGTCGTCGTACCCCCCATCAATCATCACCACGTACTTAAAAATTTTCTTGCTAATGTTTGTATATAAAAAATAATTGGATGATGAAATTAACCTTAAATGTTTTGATAACACCTTAAACGTGGCTTTTCAGCCCATTTCTTCCAGTCTTTTCCTACTGAACACTTTCCTGCTCAAGATAGGGTAGGCAAGGCAACCCGCAACTTCATATAAGCATATAAGAAATCATCTCCGATAAAGAAATGTGCCATGTTACTCAATCGCAGGTGGTAATAAGAGAGGAGGAGGAGTTGTACAAGAAGTCAGAACCAAATAATTACATTTTCTATAGATTATAAAGACTCTATAGATATATGTTTATTGGTAAAACAAGATTACTTAGTTTTAAGTTCCTAAGATGATAAGTTAAATACTTTGTAGTTTGTACTTCTGGATAGATGTATATTATGATCATCTAGAGACAAATGAAAACCTAAGTACACTGTTTTTGGACAACTCTAACTCTCAAAGTTGAATTGTATTATTTTCTTGAAACAAAGACATATAGATATGGAACAAGCTTTACCTTTGTAGCATAAGCAGTCGATGAGCTCGATCTAGATATGCTCCCCTCGTCCATATCCAGGCTTAACTACAAAAGAATTAAGGAAAAAAAATAGCAAAACCATTTCATTAAATCTTTGACAAAAAGCTAGCTTGCTGCAAAACACAAATGATCAAATTTTGAGCAAATTAGTATATAATCATTCATTCGGATTTGGTTAGGCAAAAATAATCAAATCTAAAGTGAAGTAATACCTGTAGCACACGATTCTCAAGCATTGCAACTCGATCAATAAGAGTGCCTTTCTGATGAACATCGTCTAGGGCTGAGGACAACGTTTTGCAACTCAAGTGGTTCACAGTCTTTTCTTTATAATCATTATCATCATTATCATCGTCATTGTTGGCAGTGATAGATCCAAACCTTCTTGATTGAGTGTGTTTCTCTTCCAATAGCTCCAACTGAAACAAGAGTTCACTTTTCGTAATAACATTCAAACAAAAATAACAATATGTTAGTTGGCTATACGGTTATACCAGACGATCAAGGCGATCAAGTCTTGGGAGAACAGGCAAAGTTGGTTCCATACTATGTTCTCATGCCAATTAAGCTTTCAGCCTCTGAAGCAATGATTTAATGAAAAACTCTCACAAAAGCCGCAATAATACAAACTAGTTACAAGTGTCGATGGTGATATATAACTTATTTGACATTTGTTCATTTAAGAAATCTGTTATAGGAAGAGTAGTTCTTATAGTAAATGAGAACCACTGCTCCATGCCCATGCCCATCACATGCCGTCTTAAATTTTCGACATGTCCATCTTTTCACACGATTAATGCATACGTTAAATGTATTTTTATATTCAGAAAACTGCGAATAAACGTAATGCACAATATTTAATTTGACAATGTATGATAATCGTTACTTTCACGTTGATTGCAGAAATACCATACATCCTATATTTTTGATAAATAACTGAGTGAATGATCGATTTTAACTTTCGTAAACCACCGTTACATTTGAAAACTTCAGTTTTTGTCATAAGTTGGGTTTTGAAAGCAACTTGGATTTTGTCGATCGTCTATCCCCCTTTTTTTTCCCCCCCAATAAATTGGTAGCTAGTTAGCTACATATATGGCTCTTTTCGTGATGGTATTCATTTGCTTGATATGAAGATCGTGAGATTTCTGTTATTAACTATTGGTCATGTATAGACGATCGACAGTTAGATTGACGTAGCAATTTGAAAGTATATTTGTGATACGTAATAAATGATGTCTCTTTTATACATTATCATCTAGCAAGTTGTAATGATCAAATGGCTAACTGAGCGTCCACGGTGCACTTGTATATAATTGACGATCAAGTACAAAGTGGGTATTGTTGGCCATACCTAAAACAAAGTCAAGATAGACCAACCAAAATTTTGATCGATGTAATATTGTCTTGTTTTTATACGTGTACTCCTTCCAACTAGTCGGATTTCTTTAATAAATCTTTGCCTTGCAAAGGTCATAAAAAGTTACTCGGGTTTCTATGAGATGAATTAACAATGTCTTTCGATTCTAGACTGGCCACTCTTTCCGTCTCAAATTAAACGATCATTATTAAATTCCATACAGTTTTTAGAAATACCACCTTTAATATTTTAAAAGCATTTTAACTGATTGAAATATAAGTAGAAACTTATTTTAAAACAAATTAAGACATAAAATTAAAGATGAATATTGAATTTGGCGAAAGGAGTATAATCAAATAAATCATAGTCAGTAAGCTAACTACATTTGTTGGTCATACTGGCAATTAAAAGACGTCACTGACATTCTGTTCAGCGATTGAGGTCATCTAATAAGTGTTGTTTGGATTCTTGGGTCATCTAACATTGTGTTTTATTTTGAAGAAAAGATAGAGATATCATTTTATAACTTATTTGCATTGACATGCATGACCAACCATCCTGACCCATTTTCTCATCAGTAATCTTATCCAATGGTTTCAATAACCGTAAGTAACAGCCATGGAAATCCACCCTCCCACAAGCACACGAGCCGCGGAGGCCCTCACACAAGACCTGCCCACAACCGCCCCTAGGCCGCCAAATAAATCTAATGCAATAGATGTTACTATCACTACCACTACAATTCATGAACCATTGATCTTCTTTAGCTGCACCAACACCCATCATCAAAGATGTGGTAGATAGTAAACCATCATTAGCTCCTAATATGGCTGCCCGTAGCCACTGAGCTCTTTGTAATCGCTCCACTCGGCTTGTTTCTTTCTTAATAGGAAGCGTGTTGTCACCACAAGCCTCCAGTGATCCAGGACAATCATGAACCATGTTAGAATTTTGTAAGATGAGACACTTGGGGGATTGTGGCTTTTGTGCTTATGACACACTCTCGTATGTGAATACAATATATAAATTTTAGAATGGCTTGAAAAAGACTTGAAACTTAGGTGGTGTCATGTAAAATTGTAACACGAAATTGTCGGATTAAAAGCTAATAAAGAAACTGTTGTTTCATTGGATCTTGTAGCTGTGAACCTATTATAATGCTTGTAATGCTTATAAACTTTGTATTATTACGTTTTATGTATTGTGTCAAAATGGGTCAAATGTGATGTTTGGGTTATATCTGTCAAAGCCCAAACAGGCCCTTATTAGTTAAACGTTTTTAGGTAAACGTTGTGACATTTAGTTAGTTAGTTATTATGACAGTTATTTCATGAAACGACACCATAGTTCATGTAAACAATCATGTCGTTTCATCTAGTATATAATGTAAGAAATTCGAGTCAATTGTATATCAAGTTTTAGTATTTTCACTGTTTCGTTGAATTGCTATTACATATTCACAAACTCACAAACTGTCTCAATTACCAAATGGTAAACACAAATTTCTTGATTGAAAACAACATGTTTCCAACAAAACCTGTGAGAAAAGATCAAAAGTGGTATCAGAGCTTATGTTCTGATCCAGGGAAGAAGGAAACACAGAAAAGCCCTAAACAAAACCAAAACAAACGACACCCTAACACAATCCCAAACACCCCACAACCCAGTCACAAGAAATACATTTCCCCTGAAGGGAAACAGTTATTGAAGAAGAAAGTAGAAGAGGTTGTAACATACAACTCTTTGAAAATAAAGCCACCAATGGGATTGGATTACAAACAGTTGGGAGAAGAAAGCCATTTGTCAAAAAGGGACAAAAGGGCACAATGCTATATCTGTAAAAGAAGGGGTCATGTTTATTGGAGATGCACAAACAGAGGAAAAGGAATCAAGGAAGAAGGAAATTCAAGTGCAATGGAATGTACACCAACAGCAACACCATCAATCACAGAAGGGTTCAAGTATGAACCAGAACAAGTGCACTTGGATGTAGATTTCATGGTGAAAGGTTCTGACACAGGAAACTGGGACAATATATGGTATGTGAGTATTGCCTATAAAAAACATATGTGTCCCATGAAACACTTGTTCAGGAGAATGATTAGGAGATTCAAAGTAGAGGGAATAGAGGAAAAAGAAAGAAAGTTCATAGTTTCTTATGGTATGGGTGAAGTGAATGTTGAGACAGATGAAGGAAACTTGGTAATTTCAAATGTGATTTTCACTCCTGAAGTCACATTGAATGTGCTTAGTTTGGATCAGTTAGAGGAACAAGGGTATGTTGTAAGTTATGAGAAGAATAGATGCAGTGTGAAATACATGTTTGATGGCAAAGAAAAAGGCTATGTACAAGATAACATCACTCAGGAAGAAGATGAGAATACAATCTCTGAGAAACACAACAAGTTCTTGAATGAGTATTTCAAGTCACTGGATGTGAATGAAGAATGCTCACTGATCAAAAGCATGGAGGATTTGGAAGTAAAGGAACAAGCAAAATATGACTATATGGACAAAGAATACATCAGCATGAATGGTACTCTCTACCACATGAAGGTAAACACGTTCCTAAGATTCATTGCATTTCTGGATTTAATAAAAATAGATAAAATAGTTTATGCAAATTGGGATGTGCTGAAAGAAAAGTTCATATACTTGCTTGAATGGTTCTACTTGGTTTATATGAAACAAGAGATGTTAGGCAGATTGCCCCCAACAATTGGGGCAGTCAAAATTGATCTGCTAGGTTTGTACAAATTTGTGGATGCTTTAGGAGGTTACATGAATGTAACACTCAACAACAAATGGACACAAGTTACAAACATCTTAGGATTGGCAAGTGAATACCATGAAGCAGTAAAAGGCATGTATAGAGAATACATAGGACTAGTCAAAGTGTACTATGAGGAAGCCAAGAGAATGGAGCATCAGGAGCCTGAAGACATGGCAGAGATAAGCCCATGGGTGGATGCAATGGAGGCTGACATAGAAGAGGGACTAGAGGAGACTCCAAGGAAAAGGAGCAAGACTGCAGGAAAAGACACATTCATGGAAGATGTCAACAAGAAAGAAGAAAGCATGGAAGATGGTACAAGCAGCAGCAATGATGACTTTGTGATCATTGTGTGAAATCAAGAACCAAGAACAGAAACAAGAATCTGCACTACAAGCATTAGGGAAGAAAATGTGAACCTATTATAATGCTTGTAATGCTTATAAACTTTGTATTATTAAGTTTTATGTATTGTGTCAAAATGGGTCAAATGTGATGTTAGGGTTATATCTGTCAAAGCCCAAACAGGCCCTTATTAGTTAAACGTTTTTAGGTAAACGTTGTGACATTTAGTTAGTTAGTTATTATGACAGTTATTTCATGAAACGACACCATGGTTCATGTAAACAATCATGTCGTTTCATCTAGTATATAATGTAAGAAATTCGAGTCAATTATATATCAAGTTTTAGTATTTTCACTGTTTCGTTGAATTGCTATTACATATTCACAAATTCACAAACTGTCTCAATTACCAAATGGTAAACACAAATTTCTTGATTGAAAACAACATGTTTCCAACAAAACCTGTGAGAAAAGATCAACAGTAGCAAAGCTATTGTCCTTTTTTTCAAAATGCTAGTGATTGTAGCATTGCATAAATACAAGATACCAAGCGATGAAGTTTTTTTTTTACCTATTAGGATTAGGATGAAAAAAACAAATCTTACGAGCAATTAGTGCTTCTTAGAGATGGCTAGTGGGTAATGTGGTAAAACGGCTAACTTTATGGATTAGAATCAGTTTCACCCAAAGTCAAATTTGTACTAAAGTGATACTGTGTTTTGTAGTGTAGACTTCAGAACTTACTAAGAGTTTAAGACAGTGCATACCTTTGTCTAATTCTTTCATCTGCCACCGATTATGCACCCGAGTCGACCTTTTTAACAGGTGTGGCCTAAAAACAACAAAACCATAATATTACCATAATCATGGGTAGGTTATCCTTTACAAGATGAGATAGTTAAGGACAAAGGGAATTAGACTTACTTGGAGATAATGCTGCGTGGTAAAGACAAAAACTATCATTCTTTAAGATATTAAGCAACCAAACAAATAGAAATATACGAGTTGTTGTGAAAGCAACAAGATTGATTTCTTTAAACTACATGTCTGATGAACACCAAGAATTCCTCCTTGAACTGAGCCCGGTAAAAGAAAAGAGAATCTGAAGTTTGGCAGATTATATGTAATGCCAAAGTATGGCCAACACCGTTGTAGCACAACATTCCAAGAGGAACATACCCTACATTTTCGGATTCAAAATGCCTATATAGGTCAATGCAACCATTGAGAATTAGCCTGAATAACTATACAACATAAAAAATCAGCCTGACAGACTGCTTGCAAATTAACTGAATGTTTTTCTACCTCCTTATGGCCCTTAACCGATAAATTGACCAAAGTTGGATATAAACTATATAAACCGTCATAAGTAATAACCTGCATATCAAACAATTCAACATACGATGATTTTCCCATATATCATTATACATTCCTTTAATAAGCCAAAAAAGAAACAAATATTTATTATTGGATGCAAGAAATATTGAAAAGACAAAATATAAATTTACATAGAACAGAATACAACCAATTAATAACCTAGCGGTAACTGTCTCTCCTGTCCTCTTCCTCTGCCTCCTTATTTGCATCTTGAACAGATTTGAACCAAAGGTAACCCTGTTTTTGGGCTAATGTCAGCTGATGTAAGTTGGGTCGATCCACGCTAGGAATTTTCATATTAAATGGTACGAGGTATAATCATTAGGATCATAAGTTGTTAACAAGATACCAAAATGAGTCTTACAGTTGACACTTGAATTAAGAGCATAGAAGTGCAAAAAAAAATTAGTGTATTAAGGGGGTGTTTCCGTGTGTCTTTTGATTATTGTGACTTTTGGAATCAAAGTCAGATAATCAGTTGATGATTGTTAGAAACTTGAAACAGCTTTGAACCTAGTTACCTAATTATTCAAGTCAGAATTTGTTCCTAAATAATCAGAAAGTTAGAACCATAGTCACTTCTACCCAAACTGATTACAACAACTATATATTTAAACACAAATAAAATTTTCCCCTTACTTTCTAAGAAGCACTTCTTTCCAAAACGTATATACCATATATCAAAGGTCCTAAACAATAATACAATATTCAAATCCAAAATTTTGGTCGTCAAAGCCACAAACATTCTCACTGATAACATTCTTTTCCAGCCATTATGTCTTAAATACTTGAAATTACGAGTGTGCTATACGGTTGATAAAATGTAACACATTATTTGGATTTTATCATAACTTGGTCTAGTAAATAGTATAATAAAGGGAGTGTTTGGGCGTACAACTGTACTTTTTTCGCTAATGTGTGCAGTTAGCTTTATTGAAGGTTGACCCATTTGAGCGTGACACTGCGGTCTCTTAACGGATTACGGTATGAGGCATCTCTCAGCCTTTGTAAACATCTGTAACAAGCTGGTCCCAAAGCTTTCTGTAGAAGAATCATTCACGCTCACCTGTGTGAGGAAGGCGACCATACCACACGGTACTGAGTAACTTATTGTTTTTGGTGATATATTTATCTCACGTCTTGTTTCAACGTATCTGAATATAATTGGGAGATTAATTGCTAGCAGATACACTCAATTACACTACCTAAAATTATAATCATTTGTCTTGTTTCACTACATATTTTTGTTCTCTTTCATTCAAGAAACTGATGTATGTTTTTGTTTTTCTGCAGGTATGAGGAATTGAAGTAATGCATGTGGAGACCTGGTCTAATACTCTGTTTTCTATTTTTTTGCTGAGAGCATATTAGTATTTGGTAATGACTGTCTGTTCAAAATTTTCTGTATGTGTGTGATTCATGCATACATTCTTTTCTGAGTTAATTGACTACAGACTTGTATCATTTGGGTAGTGGTCCAAAATGATTCTTTCAATGTAATCGGCAGTTAAATATGCATGTATATTGATCGAATAACACATTGGCAAGGTTACACTCAAAGGGTGTTCTTATTTTCCGGATAACGTAAAAATATGTTTTAACAATCAGCAGAGTTCAACGTGTTATGCGTGTGTTGAAAATCAGCATGTTTTTATACCTTTTGCGTTTGATACTTTTGGTTTTCTTGCACCTGAAGCAGTGGAGCTCCTCAACAGAGTTCAACGTGTTATGCATAGTAATGTTGTAACACCTAGATCCACAAATGTCGTTTTTAAGAGAATTAGTTTTGCAATTTAAAAAGGGCTAGCGGCGTAGCTTGTTGCTGGCTTGCTGATGAGACGAAAAATGTTACGTTTTTAGGGGTCAGTTTGAGTCCTAATTCGTATATTATTTGATCGGATTTCACCCAAAGTCGTTTCTTTTCTCATTTTAGGTACTTTTGAGGAGAAAATCACAAAAGAAGCATTTTCGAGCGTTTTCGGAGTGAAAAAGTGCGGAAAACAACAAAATCTCAAAAGACCCTAAAGTGCACAGAAGGTGACGGCGTCACAAGCTTCAACGTGACGACGTCAGGAACAACTGAAGTGAGGAAATTGGAAGTTACTCATGACGGGCCAGAGAGTTT
>LBNU01035528.1:293797-337988 GCA_014162995.1 Artemisia annua
AATCAACCCGATGATTATGTCGAATAATCCGTTCGGGATCCGAAATAGGTGAAAGAAGATCGTTTGATGAAGAACGAGTGTTCATACACCAAAAAGAAATCAAAAATTTAAAAAGAAAATCAAAATAAGAAAAGAAAATATTTTTGGTTTTTATATAAAGAAAACTTTGAAATCACAATATTTTTGTATTTTTCTTTTGTTTTGTTATTTTTTTATTGATCGATTCGTTATCCGAAATTGTTTCCTTCAAATCTACTCTCAACAAAATTGTCGTTTGTAGAATTTAAAGTAATCCAAAATCGAATAATTCCACAATCTTTTTCTTTTGCGTTCAAACTTATTTGGTTTACAACCGCCCTCCTTCCACGGAAGACCGAGGATGTTTATTATATTTTTGGTATTTTGTAAACACTTTAGGAAAAGTGTTTAATATTTTTGATTTTTACTTTTATATAAGAAAATATATACAAGGAAGGTTTTTCAAAACAACGATTTTTCAAAAACGAGAACCAAAATTCACTTTAACCTTCCCCGGCAGCGGCGCCAAAAATTGATGTCGTATAACTTGTGGATGGCAACAATTGCTCAAAATAAATTGTCAGATAATATCCGTTTTCTTTATAATTTATAAAAATGTAACTTTTTCGTCGTCGAAATAATAATATTTGCCTTCCGTTATTTAGTTGGGTTTAATGTAAAATATTTGTATATAATAAAAATGGTTTAGGTCATAAAATATTTTTTTTTAAGCGATGATTTTCTAAGTGTGTATTAAGTTGTCAATATAAATGGTTATTGTTTTAAATTTCCAGTCTTAACTAGTCGTGTCAGAATGTCTAGTTCTAATAAATCTCAATCATTGTTAATCCGTCTTAATTAGTTTATCAAGTGTTCCGGTCTAGCAAGTTTACAAGTTATAGATTTTTTTTACATTGGGCCTACGAGTCCGATTAGTCCAATTTTACCAAAAAGTTTAGTCCAAATTTACTTATACAATGGACCCGATAGTAAGCCCATTAGCAAGTTTTTAATTTAGCTCGTTAACAATTTATAAGTTGAACCCAATGGGTTTACATATGTTAGGCGAATTTATTAGTCAAGAATAGTATATGATAGAAATTTGCCTAATGGGTGAAGAGGTGGTGTTTAGCTTATTAGGCGTATTTGATAACTGCAAGGACTGGAAAAAGGAAAAATTTTTTTTTGGATGTGCTTATTATGAAAAGATGGTCTGCTAAAGTCAGTGATGAGTTCATGGAGAAAACACTTGATCGAATGGGTGCTTTAGAGGTACAAGATTTGATGAGGTAATTGCAAGAGTTGCTAGAAAAGGTGGTTCGTATGATTTCAATATGTTTCTTGAGTCATGTAGTGTGAAAAGATGAAGCAGATTCTGAATGCACAAAGAGTTTTGTCGTAACGTGTAACACATCACAAGAATCATGGTTGTGTATCGTCGTAGTGAAAGAAAGTTAGTGGTTATTGATGTATCGTGTATAGTATATATAATAACCAAGTAATTTCTCAACAAATAAGAAATCACTCGGGTCGTGTCTCAGTGAAGGTCAAATGGAAAATTGTTTATCGTGATTTAATAAACCGTGTTTGTGAAAGGTGTAAAGTGAAAATAGTACAGGAGAAATTCAAATAGCACAAAAATATATCAAGTAAAACACATAGTACAAGCTATGAATGCACAAAGATCAAAAATCAGATAATGGAAATTCAAACGTGAATTATTAAAAACGTAACGTACGAAATAAAACGCGACTTTTGTTTAAAAATGATCCTAAAAATGTGAAACAAATTTCTAAAAACTTAAAACAACTAAAAAGAATTTTTAGAAAAAGAAAAATAATTTTTTGACTTTTTATTTATTTTCTATGAATTAAAAACTATTTTTAACTATTTAAGAATGATTAAAAATCTAATAAATGAAAAAAATGATCTAAAAAATACAAATCTACTTTTGAAAAATCCTATAAATCTGAAAACTATTTTTAGAAGAAAAATGAAAATTATTTTTGTATTTTTGGATTTATTATGAATTTAAAATGATTAAAATCTAAGAAAATAGAAAAGAAATAGTAAAACAAATGAGAAAATTATGAAATTTTTACAGAAAATCTAAAATATTATATGAAATCTATGAAAAATAAGAAAGTTGGAAAAATAAGCAGAAAACTGCTTTTTGGCTTAAAACAGCTTATTATAAGTGCTTATTTATAAGCACTTACAACAAAACTTTACAAAACAAGCTCAGAAAGTTCAAAGAACTCAAAGAAGCTAATATTAATAGAAAACAGATCAAAAACTACTACAGATTGCACAAGTAAAAGAAATAAGCAGTTGCATAAGATCTAACTATAAGCATATAAGCACTAAATGAGGCCAGAAGCTAAAAGATACTATAAACCACTCAAATACTATCAATGAAACTCATCTATAACAAACAAAGTTAGAAAACTAGTCACTTAGCACAAATGCAGGCCTGAGTGAAATTCAGCAGTCATGAGTAAGGTACCTAACTTCCAGACTCAAATAAGCTGTTCTAATAAGTTGTCATGACTAAACAAGTGGGGGCAAAACATTCACCACCAAGCAGAGAACACCAAAATTCAAAAAGCCCCATGAGAAACATGCTAATTGAACTCTAATTGGATCAAAGTTCAGCAACCAAAACTGATTAAAGACTACATGCATTAGTATACACTGACTTTTTAAATTGCTATTAAACTTTTACTTATGCTAATTTCAACAACTTGAATCTGCTACTAGATGATATTAAAACTGATTTTAAAAACTACAATCTCAAACAAGAACACAGTATGTGACAAATCAATAAAGTGCAGATTCCATTTTTTTTACTATGAAGGCAGATTTGATCTATTAAACTAATTTTGGCTTTTGATTAAGAGTCTACTAATTTTATAGCAGATTTTAACTACTTATTACCTATGATAACTAGTTATGCAGAACTAACAGGGAAATAACCTCTATGATTCAAGAATTCTAACTGATCCAAACACACCTGAACTTAAACAGTTACACTATGAAAATGAAATCCAACAATCACTTAACAAATCCAGCATTCAATATACTCTCAACAACATCTATAGAGCTCAGATCATGATCATTCAGCAACAATTAACAATTCTATCACAGATTCAAAGGTATGAGCTAAAAATGCAATAGTTACACAGTTCTAGAAATTATAGTTCTTAAATCAATCAGTCAAGCTCAAACTAGTAGATTATCAATCAAACAGTACCAATTACTATTAGAGAACAAGTATCTAACAAATTTAACTAAGCTACACTAATACTCTACAACTTCCACATAAAAACTATTTTAATGAAAATTTAAGAACTGTAAATGTAAATTGAATCTTACAATCTGGATCTCAGCTCTCTGAGATCTTCCAGAGCTAGCCTATCTCTTGGATAGGCTCAAATCAACTTCTGAATCAATCACATCAACTCCTTCTTCATTATTCACCTCAGATTCTTTATCATTATAAATTTTTATTATTTTTACTGAATTATGAATACTATCAACTCATTGATACTAGAAGTGCTTATAACAATTTCATAAGCTTGAGTAGCTTATGAGATTATAACAACTTATATTCAAAAGAACTTATGAGATATATGAAAACAGAACTAGAAAATAAAGCTTGTTAACTGAAACACTTCATTTATTCATTGATTAAAAACAAGTACAACTCAAATGAAAATTTGACAGAGTAACACTACACTAAAAAATTACATCCATCTCTCTAGAAATACGTCCTATTTATAGATGAGGAGGAGAAGCCAGGGAAGCATTGGATACCATCTCCAGAAGGCTCTAGACTCAGCATCTACTTCGAATATCCCCTCACTAGATTCCTTATGACACAAATGCACCAATCAGAGCCCTAGAATTCTTTTGGTGACGCGTCTTGACCAATGACCTTCAACCACGTGGCATTCCTTTGCTGTCAGGGTGTCAGGGAATGTTGAATTACTCAATTACCCTTTAATACGAGATTAATTAAGGTTCAATTGAAAGGTGTGGATATTAGGGTTCATAAATCTGGGGAAAGGGGTGAGAATTGGGGAGAGGGAAAAAGGGTACGGGGTTTTTTATATTTATTTGTTTTTATTTGGGTTTGGGGTTCGGGTTATTTGGTAAACCGGGTAAGACATAAATTAGGGAATGGGCCGGGGTAATATGGGCTTGAGTATTTGTTTGGTTAAGTGGTATTGGGTGTTTATTATTGAAATGGATTTATGGATTAAAATGGGTTTAAGGTTTGGCAGCTTTGGTAAAACAAATCACAAGGATCATTTTTGCAACTTTATAAACTCCAAGGACCACTTCTGTAAATTATTTCAAGGACCATTCTTGGTATTTGTTGAATCATTGAGAACCATGGTTGACATTTTGAGCTCAAATATGAAAAATGCTCCTCCGACTCCGGCTTTTGAACCTTCTTTCAAATCTCGTGCTCGTGTTATCGGGTTTTCTTGATTCTTGTCCAATTAACGCATATCCGTACCTGCACAATCAGAAATGCAAAAACATGTATATCTTTGGCATTTGTTAGCGTTTTTGGTCTTTCTAGTCTTAAAATGGTAAATAAATGATATGTAATTTAACACATATCAGTTATGCATCAAGGTAATAAAAGAATAGATATCCAACTCACGCCATGGATTTAGCAGTCATAGACTTGCTTTGAAATTATGGATTCACCTAATATGGTATTTGGTGTTTTATTTGTACTAACCACGAAGGTATTATGTAAATGCTTCACGGGAAAGATCTCATAATGAGACGGATAAAGTGAATGAAGTTAATAAAGGTTTACGAAGGTAATACCTTCCATCATCCAGGGAAAGTAAATGTTGTTGCTATCTTCATGAGTCGCAAAGAATGAGAAGTATTAATTAGAGTCCGAACAATAAGAATGGACATTACTATGAGTCTCAGAGTTCATATAAGGGAGATTTAGAGGAAATCTGTTCAAGTGAAATCATCAAAGAAGATCGTGTAATTCGGCATGTATGACTAGTTGAAATTTATGATCAATGAATTAAAAGATTTAATAGTAAAATCTGGGTATTAATATTTGGTTATGCTCAGGATTTATTATTAATTGAAGCTCATGAGTTCAAGTATTCAACTCATCTAGATAGTACCAAGATGTATAATGACTTGAGAATGTTGTGTTAGTGGTCTGAATATGGATAAATCAATGAAATATTATGTCGAGAGATGTTTGACTTTATTATGAGTAATAGTTTAGACATCATAGTTCTTATGGTATCTTACAGTCCGTTGGTATTATGATATAAGAGTGATATCATATTGGGAAGTGACTATGTTGTGAACCAATAAGAGGTTTATATCAAGTGGAATGAGTTAGGAAATTTGTTCATCGTAGAAAGTGTTATATCGTGATATCTTATTATCGATAATCTCTTATCAAAGTGTATTCAGGCTTGCTCACAACGTGAAAATTATGGGGAGACAAGGCATATGACCCAAAGATATAGGAAAGTAATTACTTGGTCGTTTAAAGTAGTGTTCAGAATAGCATATTCTATATAGCATTTCAAAAGTGAAATCAATATGACCTTCCAACAACACATTGTTGGGATGCATCCAAAATAGTGTTCCGATAGCACAACTAATATAAGGCATACTAGTGTAACAAACCAGACAAATCATGACAGAATAAAGGCACCCTAAACTCTAGTAGTGGGTCATGATGTATACGTAAATGCTGACATATAGATTGCATAACAACATAGACATGAATGCAAATAAGCACATAATGCAAAGACACATGCACACCACTGATGCAATTTCAGGTGACCTAGGGTTTGGGTCCAACCAAACATGATTCAAGGTAACTACCCCCATAATTCCATGATTCCACCTGAATTAGGCATAGTTGATCAGGCTATGCATAATTTAGGAAAAATGATGAAATGCTCGGGCTAGCTAACTCGTACCATGTTCGGGGTTTTACGAAAAGCTTTAGCTTGGTTATAGTTGGGGTTTTTATGTTAGAAAAACCGTCATTCTCTATAACCTTAGGCTCTGATACCATTCTGTCACACCCCGCTAGAAGCGGAAACACGAGGTGCAACGAAATGAAACATCGCATAAGATAGTAGAACAACACCATATTTGATTTAAGAAATGAGTTACAATGTTACATAAAGAATTTAATAAAATACTGAATAATGAAAACAATAGTCTTAATCTTGTCAAATTATAAGTCTTTAGAAAATGTCTTGGCCAGGTCAACTCGGTCTTTGTAATGAGAATACTAGATAACTTCAAAATGCAAATGCCTTCAATAAATCACTATCAATCACTTGAAAATGATACTCTAAAATGTCAACATAAAGTTGGTGAGTTTGTGGGTTTAAAGTAAAGAAAACTAGGTTGCCATGCATAATTGTTTGAGACAGGTGTGCATATAAATAAAGCATAGGGCAAGTAGCACAAATTGAATAACCATCATTACAAATTGAATAGACATTGAATATACTGATAACATGCAAAGCCTACCAGCTGGAGCTACTACATGAATCTTGAATAATCTTGAATAACCATAGTGTGTCAAGTGGAAATAAATCCCTGACAAATTGAATATACTGATACTACTACTAAAGCACCTAGCATAGTTATAAGCACACACTTGTCTAATAAGAATAAAAATTTTAGCATAGCATAAAAGGAATTTGAGTATCATTCTCCCCCAATGAAAACATAAGTGAAAATGGGGCCACGAAAACTCACCTTGAAGCGGATGAGATAAAGTGATATATGTAAATAAAGGATCACTTAGAAATGCAACGAATCACCAGCGAATCCTCCATCAGAAAATCTACAAGAATTAATATTCAATTGACACATAAGGTTTCATCTACTAAGTCCATTGATGATTATAATTGTTTCTTAAATACTTGTAGTTATTCGTTAATGTGATTAGGGTTTCTTTCTATTTTTAGTAACCTTCCATATTTAGCAACTTTCAATATTTAGTAACTTAGGATTATATTCATAATTAATCAAACTTAGGGTTTACAAAGGATAATAAGTTTAGTCAAAGGTTTAGTTTGACAGTACCATAGTTTTAGGGTTTTATGTTTGATTTAGCAAAGTCAAGGGTTTAATATGACAATTATCAAAGTTTAGGGTTTAATATGTCAAGTTATGTTTTAGTGTTTATTTTACCAAATTAGGAAAAAAAATAAGTCGAATTAGGAACAAATGGGAAATTTGAATCATTATTTAAAACACCCTCTCGGTATCACTTGAGATCAGCGAGACCGCAAAAACGGCAAGACAAAAACTAGGACGAACCAAGTTTAGCACGGTCGAGACGAAGTACAACCCAAACTCCTTTCTAGATGATTAATAGCAACATGTATTATCCCTTGTTTTATACATGCACCGACACACAATTACCCCCAACACACCACAAGGTTTAGCAAGACAACACAAACCCAAATCTTAATCTTTTATATCTGTTTAAAATGCATGTATAAGCCTTTAGTATTATTCGACCCATGACTCCAAACTCTTTATTTCAACACTAACTGCCAAGAACACAAAACATAATCACTCTCATAACCATGCATGCGTATACATGAAATCACAGACCAAGCTTTTGTCTCAATTTAACCCACAATCACATCTCATAATTTTTATGGTTTCGTATTTAATATGTTACCCAAACCCATTCATTATCATGTTCTAATATAGTTCATGTGGATATGGTCACAGGTTATAATTAGCGACTTGAACAAGACACAAATACCGATGCTAAGAATAAACGAAACATGTTCGTCATCAAACTATAACATGAATACGTTCAAAAATTACACCAAGACCACTCGCGAGACATGATCTTAACGAGACACAACATGCGAGACCAAACTTAAACCACAACCCTCGCGAGACCAAAACAAGCTTAACATGTATTGGCGAGATCGAATCACACCACATACAAAACAAGACATGATCGACACAATACATACGCAATACCCTTAGATTAACGAGGCACGATTCACAGAAATCACACACGTGTCGCCATACTAATCCCTTCTAAAGCCTCACGTTAAAACAACCCTAAGGTTTCTGTAGTTAATGTGCATTAAATATATATTAGGGCTTGTAAAATAATCTTGTCGACACCAAAAGAAAATAACCAGACTCGATTGGAAAGAAAAGAAAGAAAACAGGTTCTGGGTTTGGTTCACGACAGAGACTAGATCGACCACCCACAACTCAGTCGAGTTTTTCATAAGATTTCATGTGACGCTATGTTACCTACACACTGAAATACATGCGCACGACAACAATAATTATTCGAGTGTTTCTGTGAATGAGTTATATTAGGTTTTTAGTTAAGGTTATATTCAGATTATATGGATGCATGCAGGTCGAATGGAATAGAAACAAAAAGATGAGTATACCTCGGGTCGGATATAAGGAACGAAACAAGATACAAAGAACCTAAACCAAAATCTGTCGAACCCAAAGTCACACGATCACTCCAAGCACCTAAACCCCAATGATCACCCACCTTGGAACACCACGAACCGATCACTAACCAAACTTGTACACCAAGAACCGATCACCAATAAGTCACCACCCTCGTACCTTCTTATCTTGGTGAGAAAACAAAAGCGCCGTCACTTTAGTTTTTAGGGTTTGTGTGTGAGATAGAAAAGGTTGTATTCGGTTGAAAGATATATGCGAAATGAGGAGAAACAAATGGGAAAGCTGCCGAGTATTGAGGGGATAAGGAGAGTGAGAGCCGAGTCTTATGGGGGTGTGGGAGATTATTTCATTTTCAAATATTTCAAAATATTCAGTCTATCATAATACCAGGTTGTGTACAAATTTTTAAAATGCGTTGGGTCCCTTAGTGACATATATTTCGCATGATATTTATACTTAGATATAGGTTATGTCGATCTCTTGCAAGTTAGATTGTAGGTTTCGAATCTTGTAGTTTTTAATCATAACATATAGTTTTTATTATTACTTTTTTTTTTATATACTTAGGTTAAATTTAAAATGGTAAATAAAATGATGGTCCAAATTTAAGGTGTTTTAATTCAAATGTCATGTCAATGGTCATCATTGATTAAACTGATTTGGTGACGGTTCTCACACATGGCCCGCCCAATGGGCGGGCATGCTTTGTGGTTTCCATGAATCATGTTATTTTACTTGTATTTTCTTTGTGTTCTTCCGATATTTATGTTCGTTTCTTTTTGTATTTTTTTTAAAATATTTTTTGTATCATTAATTATAGGGGCCATGTTTTTTGTATGGTTGGAGTGTCAGTTTCAAACATGGGCGGATTGAGTGGTGTGCTACCCTCGTAAATTGTTAGCTAAAAATGATGGCAATAACATCAATAACCTCAAGGAGCATATATATAAATAATAAAACTTTGAAACTAACTTTCCAAACGAATATCACTCAGCTGCTTTTGATTATGCATGCATCCAGTAAATGAGTCAACTATTTAATCTTATCTATCCACACACAAAAATTATGCTTAAAGAGTAATTCTATAATCTAAACTCTATCATATCAACCCAGATGAGTTGAAAAGGTACCTCGAAATCATTGCATTGACCAGCACCAGAAACTTATAAAAGGAATTAATCAAGGGTCCAATCCTGATCAACCTATGACCCGCAACGCATAATATTTCTCGATAATGATCAATTGACTCCATTGAAATATCATCTTGTAACTCCCATCTACTTAAGTCAATTGACTCCATTGAACTGTTGTATCTTTCACTCATTATAAATCTTTTTAGTGAGGATAGATCAAGTGCGGTGAGTACATTTTTGTGTGTCGAGTAAAAATATTTGAGTTTATATAGGGAAGTTTTGTTTAGGACAATGCCGATAATTTTGAATATTCTACAAATGCGCCTCTTACAAATAAAGAGATCCATGATCAACCCATTTAAATCCAAACGGGTTGAAATTGCCACTTGTTAGTCCAATTAACAAAGAAATGCTTTAAAATGGTTTAGCACTTGACAAAGTTATATGTACTCACTTCATTTATGTCTTTCGACTCTTTTATTTGTGGAACATTTGTTGTGACTTAATTTTGATCTTCAATTTCCAAGCTTGAGATTATAATGTAGTTATAAGCTCATGCTTACCTACATCAGCAAGGTGGCGTTAGCACGTTGCATCAGGAAGCATCAGTAATATAATTAACAGTAAAAAGAGCTTGCATTGGGTTGCAAATGACTTGCATTGGGTTGCAAATGACCTGGGTTCATGATCATATTGGGTTGCTCATTATATTGGGTTGGTGATGACATTGAGTTACTGATGACGTACCACTACATATACCTTTCCTTGTATGCAGTGATCCAAATAATGGATTCTAACATTATAAAAGAAAATATGCAAGTGCTTAATAAGAAAATTTTAAGAAGCTGTAGACTAATATAGTTCAAAATTATTACCTCCACAGTGCTCATATTCCCCCGAACATCTAAAGAAGGTTTTTGCATGTTTAAATCATATATTTCAGATGAGTTATAAATAAAATAAACTGAGGTAGAGATAAACTTAGCATAAAAGAATTGATATGGCAAACACAGTGTGGCTTGTCCATAGGACAACATGGTTTAATAAGTGACGCAGTGACCACAAAGAAGTCCTTAATGTAATAGTAATATTATTATCTAATTACTTATATATTAATGGACAAAAATATTTTGCAAGTTAATCTATCCGGAACCGACTAATACTAAATATGACTTGTGACTTTGGATTAAAAGACCATAGACCTGTAAGGCTTCTCTTCCAAGATATGTTGCTAAAGAACTTAATCGAAAATAACATTCCAAGTACTCAGCACTTTGGTTCAATGCCACTCTCCTTTCCATTGGTTCAGTATGCTGTAGATTAATAATTTTAGATACCAAAGTACAGCTTGGCGTATATTCTGCAGTGCTGAACATCTATCGATCACTGCATCTAAGGCTTCTCGACATTAAACCCCATTTCACAATAGTAGGATGTCGTTTATACCAAAAGCATGACTTGCGTCGACTCTTGTTCTGCCCTTAGACACAGGAACAACTCCATTTTCGTCACCATTTGATAACCCATTGTCTGACTCTCCTCCACATGCCACATCATTAAGTAAAACTCGAATAGGCCTTTCATAATCAATTCAAATTATGTGTTGTAGTCGTGTGAATCATCAGTAATAAAAATAACCCCCAACAAATTACTATTAGAAGAAGATCAAAAAAATATTTACAGAGAACGATCATTTGCAAAGGTTGTGTGAATCGTACTACAATCATCATGTAATGGGTGGCCGAAAAGTATATGTTCCTTGCACAGTTGGAGCACTGTATCTTTGCTTAAACCATGGATCACTCGAGCGTTCATTAAACACAGCTGAATTTGAACGTGTAAAATCTCCTTCAAAGGCACAACCTTCACAAAATCCTGTATAAAGAAAAAAACAAAATAATTCAAACAAACATAACGAAAACAATAATCTTATCGACATTATCAACCCATCTAAGAAAATTAATTGAAGTTACAAACTTTTTTTGCACGATCAGTCAGATTCACACATTAAAGTCACACCAGTGATTTATAATCTATAATATTTTAAATACAATATGGAAGAGCATGCGCTCAGAATGGCCAATTACTGTTATTACTAACATGAAGATATTGCAGAGGATGGTTCTGCTCTGATGTCACCTAAGGTAACTTTTGACCTTGGCACCTCTGTCGTCAACATGGAAAGCAATTTCAACTTGATGTGAGTTATGTAGCCCACCACTATCTTCTATCTCACCGTGCATGAAGCCTACGGTTTCAGTCTCTTCCATGTCAACTCCCATTTCTTGTACTACAGTCCGGTTTAAATATGAATGGCGGCTATCACTTTTCTCTTGTGATGATTGTTGATGTGTACTCTAGGTGTCATTACCTCATGTTGACTATTTTGATTAGGTTCTGTTGTCTCTGAACTCTCGGCCTTTTTCTTCTTGGCTGAATCAGATAGGAGAGTTGCTCTGAGGTAATGGCGGCTTGTGTCAAGCTATCTAACACCTTAAGAATGATTTACAACTTTGGAAGCCTCAGGATGGTCTAGATCTACCACTCGAAGAATACTGGAAAGAATTGAATTAATAACCCATCGATTATACCTTTGGCTACATCTGAAGAACCCGTAATGTTACCGGAGAACGAATGTTTGGACAATATGGAGTAAACCAAATCAACAAAAGAAACAACCTTTTTGTCAGGCAATAAGTTTCCCTGTGAGGAATTGCTACAGAATGTGATGAATTATCCCATTAGAGCCTCGGTAGTGACACATCTCGAGATCACGTTTCAGAACTATTCCAACTGCATGTACATACATCAAGAGAATATCACTCAGTAACTTTGAGTACAAAAGTCACTTTAGCTGTCCGTACCGATCTTTCTGAATGATCATTTAAAAATCCAAAAAAGATAGACAAAAAGTGTTTTGGCAAACCCAAATTGTTTTTCACCCGTACTAAACTATTACCTGTTTGGACCCATTACCCGACCCGCCCAATTGGCCACCTTTAGGAAATATCAAAGATGTAATTGCAAGTTTCACTGTAGGATAGGAAAAAGGAGCCAAGGATAATACATACATCTTCATTGGGATTTGGAAACTCAATTTTCTTGTTAATTCTTCCTGGCCTGAGAAGAGCTTGATCCACAATATCAATACAATTTGTAGCCATCAAACCCTGTGAGTACAAAAGGCGTGTGTAAAGATTATTGTACAACATAATACTTACATGGTTGAGTTGACATTGAGTATATCTGATATTCTAATTACCATTCCGGCTAAAATTGTGTTTAATAGTCACCGTTTCTTCTGGTGAAAACGTTTTTACACCATGGACGTAGAGTCCATTTAAGCATGGTTATCAGTTTAAAAACTCTAAGACCCCTTCATCAGGTGGCCGGTTTTTTGATATGGATATGTATTGTTCGTTCATTAAAATTATTTGATGTTTATAATGTCGGTGGTCATGCTAAAGGTAATATGTTCAATACCATATTTTAAAAACAATAATAGTGTTTGTCTAAAACTTCATTGTTTATATCAGTCTTCTTTGTGAAGTCCTTGATGCCAAACAACCCTTTCAGTTGCTGGAGTGTAAAAGTAACAGCGGCTCCTTCCATGAACCCGACGATAGCAGCATGTGACAAAAACTCAATCAGAAAAGCCAATCTGTAAAAGGAACAAACCCCAAACCGCATATAACATGATAATAATGAAATTGTTTGACTCAAAAAACTGATTTTGTAACATGAATGGTAGTGACCAGTCAATAAGTACTTGAAAAAGCCAAGTGCAAATTGAGTAACACCAGCAAAGAATGTTGCAGTGAAAGCAAGACGTTGATAATCATGTTTATTTTGGGTTCTATCTCATTCTGTAGCATGGTTCCAAGCAACAAAGAAACAATTGCCACTGGTCCAATGGAAATATCTCTCGAGCTACCCATAAATACTTAAATGAGAGGTGGAACAAAACTCGAGTCTGTAATTGCATTTGTGAAACAATTCAAGTTAGATTGGTCATAGTTATGAAAATCACTTGTCAGACAATAGGATGTAATTTTATATAACTTACACAATCCAAACTGAGGATCCAAGTTTGCAAGTTTCACCTATCCATTATCCTTAAGAAAAATGGAATACAAATATTTTAGCAAATAAGATGTAGAAATTTATGTCATTTTGAATGTTGTCATATGTCATGCATGTTTACCTGTGGAATACATAGACTAGCAATAGTACATCCTGCAATGAGATCGCCTTTAAATTTAGAAAGAGTAGAACTATGAAAGTTAAATAAGCTTTATAAGATCATTTTTTATGGCTTATGGGCTTAGTAGCTTATGTAATCTTATAACATAAGCTCATCAGCAACTTATCGAAACATCCTACCTGTTGTGCTCTCTCTCTGTCCACCGGGGTATGCCCAATTAACTTTGACAGGTTGTCAAACCTACAAAATATTCAATAAGAAAAGACACACTAAAAAACCTAACAATAAAGAATTTCATGGATTACATAAATACTCAATAGGAAAAATATCACACCGGCTTGACTATGAAGGATCTTCAAAATTAAAACCCTAAGATCATGATAGACATGTTACATTTACGTCTGAAAGTCATCAATACATACTGGAGGGACTCATAGGACTGTTATAATTGCAGACTTTGTACATTGTTAGTATTGCTGGTTCTCATAAATGTAGGTTTTGTTTTACGGGTCAAATAGTTTGGATACTATTGCTGCAGGCATGCTGGTTTCACATGGTTGGATCAGCTGAGTTTGGCTATATATACATGGATTATGCACTAAACTGTTCGGCCTTAAACTCTTGGGAAGTTGTCGCAATTGGTTTCCCATTTAATTGTAAAAAATTGCTGATTAAACAGCTTCATATGGTATCAAAGGGACCCGTAGGACTGTTATAATTGCAGGGTTGATACTATTTAAAATGAAAACACCAGATGGGTAGTGCAAAAAACAAAAATATTAAGAGGGAAGATATCGAATGAGCTACAATTATTTGACACAATTAAGTACCTTGTCGTTGTAAACTGCCACAGTTGGATTTACTGTATGAACGTTAATATCAATAAGCTGCAAACATTCCAATAGCAAAAATGTTTAACAAATAACTGATCTACTAAGCGTATGTAGTTTGTTAGAAGTATCTACTGTGTTGTTGTGATTTGTGATAGTTTCCTGTAACGTGAGAGATGTAGGTAAAATAACCAACTACAACAGTAAAGTTGCATAAGGAAACCCACAAGCGACGCAATGTTTGAAACAAATAATATGACAGATTAATTCTTATGCATATATTTAAAACTAATTGAAACAACAAAGTAAAGTACCTGTAACCGACCGGTGCGCAAATTCGGCGTCACGACATTCTTTACTGCATTCATTTGCGTTTCTTTTTCGTATTAAAGCAAAAGCTAACATTAGTTGGATTTGGGACAGTAAATAGTTCAAAATAACCATGCATCCAATGTACCTGCAAAATTATTATGAGTTTTAAAGAGGCTTACATGTTGTTTTAAGAATCATTAAAGCAACATGCGTTAAAAAGAAAAGAACTGCAAAGAAGACATTTAACCTACAAAAAGTTGCAAAGAAACAAACATGCACATACATAGTAGCAAAGTTTCATCATTAGCGTTTTGAGGGAAAAGAGACGTACCTTTTTTTTCTGTATCAATCAAACAAAAACCATAAAACATGATACAAAGATTAATATATTATATACAGAAGGGCACACGAAACATTATGATATAAAAAATTCTTGATAAAAAAACATCATAACAACTAATGATGTTAACGAATCATATAAATATAATCACTTCTTCAGCCAAGAATATATATATAAACATATATCAGCAAAATAGCCAATATGTAAGCTGCATAATTATATTACATACCAACTAACCTGGTGTTTTGTTTTTTTGGTCGACCAATGAAGTAGAGAGGGGGCGGCAAAGATATCATAATCATCATCATCGATTTTTGATGATTCTCAGTTTAGGAAACGGGATTAGGGTTGAGGGAAAATTAGGGTTTTGGGTGATAAAAGAATAAAAGTCGGATATATATTAATAATATGAATGAACCGTAATTTTTTTTATATAGGTTTATATGTCTAATTAGGGTTACCTAAGTTGTAGGGTTTGATAGGTTTTATAGATTTTGTTTTTCAAGATATAATCAAAAAATTGTGTTGGTCTAGTGGTAATCATACGTGTGAATTTTACAAACAACCCAAGTTCAATTCTCTACATGGTCATTTTTTAATATAATAAATTCCGAATTTTTATATGCTATCCTGTTATATCTATATATACATATATATATATATATATATATATATATATATATATATATATATATATATATATATAACAGGAGGCGTTACACGTGTAATGCCACCTCATTGCCCAGTCATTGCCATGTAATTATTATAGCATCCATGTCATCACATTATGTCCATGTAATCAATATTTATAATTAAATACATTAAATATATATTTTTTAATATTTTCGGAATTATTATAATTTTTTTAATACATTAAATATTTTTTTTCGGGAATTATTATAATTTTTTTAAATTATTATAATTATTTTTAAATATTCATGATTAATTTTGGATCTTTTGTAAAAAATATGTCCATTGCAAGATTTGAACTTGGGTCTGTTGATTTAGAAACAAACACCTCAACCAATGGAACAAGCCAGAAGTTGTGATAGACAACTCAAAATCAAAATGTAGTATCTTAATCATACCACATTCTTTAGGTCATTTGAATAAATAAAACCCTTGAATATAAATCCATATTTATCATATCTATTACGGATCTCTATTACGGGTTGTTAAAAACACAAATGTACGTCGCTTTTCCTACGTCTCTATTAGGGTTTGTTACAAAGACAATCAAAGGCACGTACTTCATAGAAAAATTGCATCACGAAAGCATAAAAGGTATTCCATGTTAAGCCCTAAACCCTAATGTGATATTTTCGTCTTCATTCCTGTATATTACAATCATAAAATCTATGTGATCATAATACAATTATTGATTTTTGCAGGTTTCATGTTTTATGTATACAAGATAAAGAGGTATTGATTCATCTGCTATTTTGTAGTTTGTAAAACTTTAATTTATATATTTTCAAAAGATAAATTGGCAAGAAGTTTATGTATTTTCTTCATGTGGGATATCTGAGTGATCATGGCTTATGAATGTTAATGTGACCCTGGCACATAGACAGTTTTGGATGATTTGGTACACAAAGACTATGACAAGCGACAACTTCATGACTCACTGGATATGCCCTTATTTTGAGTGTGCCCCGTCAAACACCTTCTCTCTACGTTTGGAGCGCTTTGAATATCATGTATGAGAAGAACTTAACAAAACAGGTTGGTTCTCCTACATCCGCTTAAGGTTTGCATATTGCATATTTAGTTAATTGTACATAATGAACTGAAATTTACAGATTGCCTGATGATTGTGATTCCTTTTTTGAACATTCCCTACAGCTCTACTTAAGATGCTAGAAGGAACTGTAACCAATTATGCTTGTGGCAAATTTATCAAAAAATAAGTTTGACATTGATATTTCTATAAGAGGACATCTAACTTTAATTTATTTATGGTATTATATTCTTACCAAATTCTTACCAAATTCGAAGGATATATTTATTGGTTGTTGAAATCAAGTATGCCATCTAACTCTGACTATACATAGTATTAATTTTTTTTCCCACAGATTGTGAATGTGCTTGAAAAGAGAGCTAGGAAGCATCCTTGAGGCGAAAACATTCAGTTATATTCAGATTATTATCATGGTGTATATGTCTTACTAAATTTGGCGCATCTCATATTTGAACGTGGCATAACACACGCAAGTAACTTGATTTGCTATTTAAAGTATCTAAGTATTGGAGTCGTATCACTACTGATGAATCGAGGTACGAGATTGCATCTTTTCCACTATTTTATCGGCTGTGCTTTCTTAATATTAGGTGTTTTTGTTTTTTCCTGTGATGTTGCCATTGATAGGTCTGCGCGTACATAGGCTACAAAACTGTCTGATACGCAATGGGTTATGGGGTTTCAAAATGTCGTAAATGGTCCGAGTCTTGCAGTGGGTAAGTAGAACAGTGCCTTTATTATACGTGATTCGCTTCCGGTGAATAACTGTGACATGAACATATTTGGGAAAGGGAATCAGGTCATATTTTCCGATAATGGTAAAAGGAAAGTGGATGTTGATCACCATTCAGAAAACACGGCGTAGCTGATGGCAACAAACAATGTGACAGCCAACTTAGAATTTGCTATGATTCTCAGATAGGATACCTTACAATCATATTGGTCCAGCCAATTGGCATTCTCAATCATTATCATGTGGTGGGTTGTTCAGTTGATGGTAATCATTTATAACACTTACTTACATGAATATGCTTTACAGGTTTACCAAAAATTTCTTGATATATCAATTAATTTGGCAAGGAAATCACTCGAACCTTCCACCGCATATCTGCAATCAGAAATAGAAAAGCTGTTGTAGTTGGCTTAACTTGATACTATCCTCAGCGGAAAATTTGACTAGGTAAGCAATAATTGTCTCCTAAATGTATGCAGGTGTAGAATCACTATATTGACGTGTGTGATTGGAGGTGATTTCAGAAACAATTTGGCGTCTCATATATAAACCCTTTTTCAAGATTTTTTCCAACATTATTGAGGTGATCTTATTTTCCATTTTCTGTTTATTTCATCTAACACAATTTGTATTGTTGATTTTGAGCTAAAAGGCATATATTAGAAGAAGATGATGAATTAGTAGTAAGAGGGTCAGATTGCATTTGTATTTCTTCAAATTGAGGTTTGTTCATTTTTTATGCTTAAACATAATGTCATGTACAGAACTATATGCTGATATATTCTTCGAGTGAGAATTTGGATAAACCTGAATACGAGCTCCTATACTGGCTTGCATATTTTTCTTGTCTCACCCCCTTTACCAATAACGATACTAACATGTAACCATATCCAATTTACATAATGTCATGTACAGAACTGTAAGCCACTTAAAACAAACTTGCAGCAAACTGTAGTTACTTTTGAAATAGACTAATAGAGTACCTTCTTGGTTGGAATTTGCATCGAAAATTCTTCAGTCCACCTGGCTAACCATCCACTCTACGACCAACTGCATAAGAACATCATGATTCAGCCTATTTAACATAGCAAGTAAGTCTGGGTGTCTATATGTAGTTATATCAAAAGCATGTCAAACATGCTGATGTCGCCTAGGGGTGAGCAAATGAACCGAGAACCAAACTGGAACCGAGAACCGAACCGGAACCGACCCAACCCGAACCGAATTTTAGACCCGCGGTTCGGTTCTCGGTTCTTCAATATTAAAAATTTCGGTTCTCAGTTCGGTTCGGTTCAGAACCGCGGGTATCGGTTCCGGAACCGAAGAACCGACCAATCAATTATATTTATTAAACATGCAACTATGTTTCTGACATACATGATAATTTAGGCTCGCTCAATCAATTGTATATATATATTAAACATGAAAATAAGTTTTTGTGTTAAAGTGATTGAGAAAATAGTATAGGCATCATACCATTGTCTTAGATATAATATGTTAGTGATTTGGAGTGATAAAAAGTATTTGTTTCAGATCATTTTAATGATCTATGAATTCGATTTATGGGCTGAGCAACGTAATCTGACTTAACAAATTAGTTTGCTCATATAATGAGTTTGTTCGAATGTATATATTATATATATTCTGTTGTAGGAATATGCACCACATCAAACAATTTTTGTATCACATGTAACCTGACGTTTAAAAATTGATTACAATTTAACAATATCTCATTATTTCATTGAACTTTAATTTTTATTGTTCAATATATTGCCATGTATATTAATCGTTCAATATTTATGTGGTTTTAACGTAAATGAGTGCAAAAAAACATGAAGAAATTTGAACTTTTGTGTGTTTTTAGAAATTTTCGGTTCTAATCGGGTAGAACCGAAATTCCCGGACCGGACCTGAGAACCGAACCGGAACCGAAACATGCTCTTCGGTCCGGTTCTCGGTTCCTAAGATATGAATTTTTCGGTTGTCAGTTCTCTCGGTTCCGGGTCGGTTCCGTGCGGTTCCGGAACCGCGCTCACCCCATTGTCGCCCATAGAAAAGTATAGAAATTCCGTACACCATTTTATTCAGCGATATAGGATTATTATTGTGATAGCATGATTTTGTAATTATAAATGACACACTAGGATTTGTCACAATGAAATACACTTATCAGCTTTTTTTCGATAAGATATATGAAGTACATAACTTTGAATCGAAAGTTGATCCACTTTTTTCCTTAAGATGCTTAATTCAAGAAAATTTATGAGTTACAACATCCTCTTTTAGGTCGTTCCCTAACCCATAGCAGAGTTGTACCATTAGTTATGTTATGACTTTGCTAAATAGCTTTAGTATTTTGTTGATCGATTAAATTAGGTATGTTGTTTATTATATTAGTCAATTTCAATTTGTTTTTTATATCTATGTTTCTGATATTTGCTGTTTGCACCTGTTTTTAAGGTATTTGTACGCTATGGCTGCTATAATTGAATGGATGTCATTGCCATTTTCATCTTCGAGTTTGATTCAGGTATTCTTCTTCGTAAGTTTGTTAATCAAAGTGAGCTTCGATATAGGTCTGAAATATCACTAGCCTAACATTGTGGAGGTAAAGATCTCCGTGATATCATTCTGCTGCTGAGTTTAGTATGAAATCCAGAACAACAACTGAACTGTTCTCCGAGAGCATTCAAGAAAAGTCTGTTATAAGCTCTCCTAAGAAGTCTTTTTCAACAACAATTGATGAGGATAGAACAATGGAGGACAAACGGGATAAGGAACTATGTAACAACGGGGAGTATCTAATTAGACCTTATCTTTTACGTGCTGAGAAAATAATATTCAGATACGATTGTGAAAGAGTTGTGGGTCTTGATAAGCACGATGGGATCTTTCTCATTGGAGAACTTTGTTTGTATGTCATTCAGAATTCCTACATTGATCAATCTGGCTGCATTTGTGAGAAGGAAACAGAAGATGAAGTTTCAGTTATCGATCAAGCTTTAGGTATAACAAGAGATTTTTCTATGAGCATGGATTCACAGTCAAAGTTGACTTCATCATGGGGTGCGACAACTAAAGCCCATACCGGGGGACGAGCTTCGGCCTACAATGGTGGTACGTGGGGCAAGGAAAAGTTGGTAACAGTGAAATGTACCTCATCTCTGGCAAATGTGGAGACTTAATAGCGTCCATGAAATGTTGAAACGTGATTACCAGCTATGTCCTGTTGCTATTTGCCATGAATCTTCCTAGAAACATCATGTATATGTTGTTTATCTCCAACTGAATTCATATACGTATTTCCCGTGAAAGTAGTAGCAAAGTCATCTGCTTAATGTTCTTTTTTCTTCTGTAAACAGGTTGGATTGCTCCCAGATCTTTCACCTCTTTTTTAATTGCAGGAGTTATATTTTGAGAGAAAAAGTTTGGAAGGGACTCTAGGAGAAAAGATTATGCAACTTTCGGAGCTAATATGTTTGGGGGTCTCTTCAAATCTCTTGCATGGTAAAATCTCTGAAACTCATCTTGCAAATCTGTCTCATTGAGTTACATTCACATGTGAGTCCATCTTTGTGTTTGATAATGAACATGCAAATAAAAGAATTAAAAACTGTTAAGAGAACTCCATAATCTATTTCATTTCTTTAGTAAGGTTTTAAAATAGTGAATTACATACAACTGTGCCATCTTTACTGAGTTGTCTTGATTTACAGGACAACAGTACACAAAAAAATATCGACAAGAGGGAGAAAGGAATTGATTAATATAGGTACTTTACCTTTGGGGCAAAGTTAGCTAAAATTAAAAGAGATCGAAAGTTGGTAAAAGTATTTTACCTTTTTCTGATTTTTTTCGGCCACAACACCGCAAATAGCAGCTCCTTTTGTACAATACAAACGCCGCTACTGTTCGCGACACGGTAATGTAAATATTCTGTTATTGTATCTGCAGAATTTAGAAAGCTTAAAAGTGTGGGAGAAAGTATTGTCATGGTGGGTCGTTAACTTACAGGCATTGCATAAAATTGGGTCGCACAGAGCGAGTGCTGCAACAATAATTTAGATTCACCAGGTGCAAATTACAGAAAAGTTTGGGCTCTAGGATAAAAGTGATAAGTATGCAACTTGCCTATAATATTACTAAGATGTAGCAGGAGCATGTCAAAAATAGATAAATATGCAACCGGTCATAGGATTCAGGATCGCAATTTCATAGTTGAATTTGGTCTTAGAACTCTATATCTATTGTCGTCCTATAATATAATAAAATTTTCAGGTCAGATTTTGGGTAGTTTTTTAAATCAGGTACAACTAATATTGGCGTGTTTATGTGGAAAAGAATTCAACTGATGGTATATTAATTGGTCTTCGGTGATTTTAATGGGTGTTACAGTCGCCAATGATTTTAAGCAGATTAGAAAGAAGATTATGTGTCAATACTTAGTGCGGAGGTTTTGTTTGTTTTGTGAGTGGTTCAGATAAACTATGTGATGTTTATACTTTTGGCTCGGGCCATATATAAACATGAAAGGCTGTCTCATTCAGAGCAACTAAAAAATTATTTTACTTATAGATTTAAAATAACAAGAGTTCATGCATATTTGTAACCTTGTCACCCACACGTAGCAAAATAAAATTATACAATAGTAATGAAATATAGCAGGTGGTAATTTTGAAAATGGCCCAGAATCAAACGCTTAATATGTAAATTAAAAAGTTTCTATAATATGCTCAGGGAAATATATTACTTGACAACTTTGATCATTTATAATATTAGAATATTGTTCTTGATTTAATTTACATACTGAAATGGAAGGTATATTGTATTTATAATTTTTTTACTAATTAGATCCGTTTCATGGGTTGTTTGTCGTGCTAATTCTTTAATCAAGTTTGAACATGTATTTTTTGAATCTAAACGTGAATTATTTTGACGTTGTCGAGGATTAGTTACTGATGGAATATTATTTTTGACATATCATCTCATATACAGATGAAGAAGACGATCTTCTTCAAGGAATAAATGGTTATCGTCAATCCAGAAAGTTGGCAGCATTGTCAAAGCACGCCAATGCTGGATGTATGGCGGATGAAATAGCAGAAGCACTAGAGCACCAATTGGGTCAAACTGGTATAGAACTTTTCGCAGAAACTATTTTGGAACACGACTTTTCACAAAAATATAGAACTTTGTATAAAATCTGTTTCGGGTCAACCCAACCTGTTTTCACTCCACACAGTTATTCTTGACCCGTTATCCAACCAGTCCCCATTTTGCCACGTGTATTGTGTCTCACATTGAGCACTAAATTGAGATACTTCATGGCACATTGCCTGTCCCAAGGCCTGGGCAAGTTCTTGGCTTAATTGGAAAAAATGGAATTGGGAAGTCGACCGCTCCAAAAGTCTTTGCTGGAAAATTGAAACCCAATTTTGGATGCTTTAAGGTAAATCTGATGATCCCTTATAGTTTATATCCTTAGTCATTTTAATTTATTTTCTTTTATTGTTGTTAATGCTTTATCTTAAACATATTAACGTGTTTATATCCTCTATTTATTTTCTTTTTCCAACTTTTGTGTTTAACATATTAACGTGTTTTTTGGAAAATTTTCTTTACATTTATTGAATTGCTTTACAGTTGTGACGGGCCAAGGATCAAGCTGTGATCTTGCTAATGGATGTGCTATTAAGCTGTTTACACAGGTAAATATTGCATTTGATGTCGCAAGGTAGAATTTGTCTTGGTATCTTTGATTCGATCACTTTAAGTTAATACTTTTAGTTCATATATCCTTCTTCTTATATCTGATCCTGCTTCTAGCTATTACGGTTACACTTAGTATGCTGGCCTTACTGAAGATTAGGTGGTGGTATGCATTTATTTGAATTTTCAATCTCAGGCATCTTGGCCAATCTATGAATTAGCAAATGCAACATTCATGTATATAAGTTTGTAAACACAAAGGTTGTCAAGCTTTATATTTTCTCTCATATTCAATAAACGTATATTTTTTTTCGTTCTTAAATTCAATATATAATTTAGTATGTTTATAGCTTTTTTTTGTTAATTTACTTTTTTCAATGATAATCATAAGTCTAGCCCGTCTATCGTAAAACTACATATATTCATGTCTCTTTATCAATGCAAAACAAGTAACTATAAAAGATCACTGATATTCGTACATGTATCACTTAAATTGTCAAAACACAGTTAATGTTTTCCGACTTCAATGTCACAAATGACTGTGACTAACCACAAATACATAAAAATAAACTATAAAATATCGCTAATATCCTTACAACATTAAATTCAAAATACAATTCATCTCCACACGTCGGGTGAATACATTAAAAATAACCATAAAAGACCACTGATATACGTACATGATTAAATTAAAACATAAAATTACATGTCATGCCCGCCCATATATATATNCATATATGTAAAACTTGGTTCATCGATGTCCTCCTTCTCAATTTCTCATCCCTTTTCGGGCAAAACACTCATTTTTCTTGTTTCTCCTACTTGTGAACTGTGAACTGGTGTATTTTACATCAAATAAGAAAAAAGGAAAAAGAAAAACCAATTTAAAAAAAGAAAAAAGAAAAAACCATTTAACTACATGAAGCCTACAAAAGGGACAACATTGTAGTAGTGCCTAAAAACACAATAAAAGTATCTAAAGTTTTTTCAAATAAAGAATATTTTGAGTGAAATTGTCTTTAATACAATAGAGTTGTGTATACATTGTTGAAATAATTTTTATGAGCAACTTTTGTGATATATATATATATATATATATATATATATATATATATATATATATATATATATATATATATATATATATATATATATATAGTGTAGCGTTCAATGCAGAACCATTTTTTTGTACAGAACCTACAGAACCAGGCTTTTTACTCCTTATAATGCATAATGTATATCATATCAATGCAACATGGCATTTTTGTAAATATTTACTACTTATTTTTAAAAAAGAAAATAGATTAAAGGGCAAATTAGGTATTTTTCATTCCCCGTAAAAATAGCAAAAATAGCATCTGAAACTACTCAATCACATCTCCTTTCAGTTTACACATCTAATCATTTTCATTTCTTATCTCCTTCTTCCTCACCCCAAAACCTAGCCGCCACCTCCTTATCACCACCATCACCCGTCGCATATCTGAGCAACCAATAACGAACCACTAGATCTTGTTGCAAACCGAAATCAAAAATTAGATCTCACCTTTTGTTGTTTCTTGCTACTCGAAATCAAAAATATATATATAATAAAAGAATTGGAAGTTTACAGAACCATATATTATGGTTGTTTTGACTTTTGATTCTTCGTTTTTTATGGATCGGTATAAGAATCGAATTGAAGAAAGAACAAAATCACAGGTTCGATCTTTATACTTTTTTTTTTAATTGGGTTTGGTTCATTTTTATTGTGTTAGTGGAAATTGCTTTTGACGTAGCAAACTTTGTTTTTATTGGGTTTGGTTCATTTGATCAATATGAATCATACAGAGTTTTATTTTTATGTTATTTTTTTTTTATTATTATTTTATTAAATTTTCATATAAGCTTTGTCACTTGTCTAGATCTATCTAGGAATGTTCATTATTTGTTGGTGTTTATCAACTTGTTGATAGAAATATTGATAACACGTCAACATGGCAAATCAGATGTTGGTGTTGAAAATATTTGGACATTTATGAAATTACAACTTTGTAACCAGGTACATGACGAAATCCCTCATTTAAATTATGAATACGTATGTTCTCTTCAATATGAAGCTGATATACTAATTATGTATGTTCTCTTCATTGTGCAGTTAAAACAAGATAGTTGCGATGTGCACATATGTTTTTAAAAGACGGGCACATATGTTCTAATGAATTTGACGAGAAAGCGTAACGTGCACATATGTTTTTGAAAGACGGGCACGTATGTTCTAATGAATTTGATGAGAAAGCGCAACGTGCACATATGTTTTAATGAATTTGACGAGGAAGCTCAACGTGCACATATGTTTTAGGAAAAGTGCACACATGTTTTGAATGACGTGCACATATAAATGTTCTAACAAATTTGATGAGAAAGTGAACCGTGCACGTATGTTCTTGGAAGAATGCACACATATTTTTGAATGAGTGCACTTCTATATTTAACGAGATACATTTGTGTTTGAATTGTATTTCATTTTATATCAAATTTTGTATACTATTTATATTTTGGTTTGTTATAAATTTAGAGTTTACATGTATATGTTTATGTTTTGGTTATAAATTTCAAATATTAAAGAATGTACACCAAAAACATATGTGCAAGAAACATATGTAAAATTACAATATTTAAGGAAAAAACACACATGCACTTTTTTTTTCTTGCAAAAACATGCCTAAAGAAAAATAAAAATAAAAAAATAATAAAATAATAAAAAAAAGTTCGAAAATTAAAAGGTTTAAAAAACGTTTTTTTATTAAAAAAATCAAATAAAAATGTGAAAATGTGTTTTACCATTATGCCCTTTTGAATTAAATAAAAAGTCTTAATAATACTAAATTCTCATTGGTCCAAAGTGGTTCTGTGAAGTTCTGTACAAAAAAATGGTTCTGCATTGAACATGACCCTATATATATATATATATATATATATATATATATATATATATATGTTTGGATTAAAATAAAAAGTGTGTTATAATAAAAAGTGTAGGAAGCCACCAGGTGCTGCCATGTGTCCCCTCCCACCCCTTCCTTTATTTTATAACAGTTAGGGGTATATTCGTCATTTTACTACTAGAGTATTTAAAGTTTATTTTTCTATTCTTTCTCATTTGTAAATTGCAGATCGTGTTTCACACACACACACACACACTCCACTGTATTGTTCTCCAACAGGTAACAACCTTCTCACCGCCGTCTTCGCCACCGGTTAACCGCCTGTCTCCACTGTGATANTGCCCTTTTGAATTAAATAAAAAGAATTAATAATACTAAATTCTCATTGGTCAAAAGTGGTTCTGTGAAGTTCTGTACAAAAAAATGGTTCTGCATTGAACATGACCCTATATATATATATATATATATATATATATATATATATATATATATATATATATATATATATATATATATATATATATATATATATATATATATCAAACGTCAACGCTCCCATTAGGCCTTACTAGCACATTTGCAGGTTGAACTAACATGTAAATACATAACTAAAAAGCTCGTGAATTTTGAATGTGAAATTTGAATTGTGAACAATGGCATTAAATGTGAAATTTGATGTTGAAATGAATGAAAAGTATGTGAAGGTGAAGATCATATATTCATAGAACTTGTAGATTGTGTTAGAGTGATAGGTGCAATATGTTATAGTACCATGTTATATGATTTTGGTTCTTATAATTTGCCCTATAACAGTTATAGTTGCACCGTCATTTGTGTTATAGGATCTTTCGCCAAGATTATAATGAGCCTAGGGTTTTTTATTTTTATTTTTTTAATTTTTTTTTTCTGTTAATTAAATAAAACATGCGATTTTCGTGTACTTATAACTTGAGTAAAAGTGTGGAGTTTATTTATTTATTTATTTTTTAATAAGAATGTTATAAGATAAAAGCTGAGGTGGCGGGTGGATAACTTACCCTATAACACGCACTGCACTAAGCGCTCTTAGATGTATTGCATGAAGTTGTAGGCATTCGCTGGGAATACAGACACACAACCATTCAAACACACCTCCAGCAGTAATTTAACACAAATTATGAAATTACGCTCATTTTCCATATTTCAATTAAATATTTATGACACTAATTGAATTGGATTTCTTATTTTTTTTTAATTAATTGAACCATTTACACCTTGTACCTTATGGTATCTTGAGCAAAAAAATAGATGAAAAGCGTGTATGTGAAACCTGCACACTAAGTGTTTGATAAAATGTCTACATGATATTCTACAACTGTGATGCACTAGTTTCGTACTGCGATGCACTAGTGTCGTACTGTGATTTACCAGTTGTTCATACACCTTGTGATGAAGTTGTTGCTATAATTTTGATGCACTTATATTGATAACATTTTTTGGGTAGTTGTTGACCTAAATATGTTATATTCATTTTGATTCAAACTACATCTTGTTTGCTTTTAGATTTGGAACAAAATGTAGAAAATAATATATACGAAAGGTGTTTAGGAAAGTAGCATACAAGGAGTTTGATATAATGTCTCGATGAGACTGTATAATAGTCATGCACTAGTTTTACATTCTAATGCACTAATTTTTACACTCTGATGCATATTGTTAATTATACATTGTAATGCACTTGTTCAGAATTGTTGATGCAGTAGGTGTTTGTTTATGGAAAATATAGATCTAAAAGCTTTTTTTTTCTTTATGTTATGAGTAGAACATGTTTGTGTGTGAAATCGTATGTATGATGCAGTTGTTCTATAACTTTAGTGTAATAGGCGTTTATTTGTGACAAATGCATATCTATTAGCTATTTGTTTCCTTATTTTACCATAAAAAGACTTGTATATTCATTTATATGTTTGATGCATCAATTTGAAATAATGGTGCAGTTGGTATATGTTTGTGGCAAACTCATATATATTAGCTCATTTTTTGGTGATTTATTAGTAAAAAAAATCATATATGTGTAGTTATATGTATGATACAGTTGTTCTAAATTGCTGATGCAGTAGTTCTTTGTTTGGCTAATGTTTTTTGTTATTGTATCGGTACAAAAGGCAAAGTATATGTAGGTGTATATGTGATGCAGTTGTTCTGAAATATTGATGCAGTATGTGTTTACTCCATCAACACTTCATTCTTTGGTTGGATTAAGTGTATTCAGTTGACCAAATTTGATTTTAGACTTGTGATATTCATTATGTGTATTTAGTTAATGATCTTATTTTATGTAGAAGGGTTATTAGCAGGTTATGTTTATGAATTAATGATCTTATTTTGAAGGCCATAACTAAATTACGTAATATTTATGAATTAATGATCTTATTTGGAGGTTATGTTTATGAATTAATGATCTTATAAGGAGGTTATGTTTACGAATTAATAAATTAATGATCCTTTTGTTGCTAACATTTATCAAACTACAGGCAAGTCTTTTACTTATGCGAGTGATGGATGATGGCAAATTTGACTCTATAGTCGACTTGCGTCTACATAAAGAATAAAGTCAAAGTGATATGTCTCTTATGATTTCCTACGTTTCAGCCTGCGTGCGCCATTCATCCCAAGACACATTTCATTATCTGACTTAAACGATGGGATCCGACCAAGATACATCTCAGACTACGCATCCTACGGAAGTTTAGACGATGATTTGATCATGTTAAGTTTGCTGATTGATTTTCGTGAAGTAGACCAGACCAAGAAATGATTTTGAAAATAGAAAGAAATGTGTAAAGTTTGTTGCTTTTGTATTGTACATTGCATCACTATTATTTTCTATAGTGCATATGTGATTTTTATGTAGTACATCATACCTTTTATATAAGTTTTTATAGGTTATTTTATAGTACATCATAGTTTTTATCTTCGGTATCTTTTATGTTCACATTTAATGCATCATAGTTACTGCATCATGGTCTTATGTTTAGTGCATCATTGTGATGTAGTAGATTTATACATTGTGATGCAGTAGATTTTTACAATGTGATACAGTAGTTAACATTGTTTCATTCAAGCTACATCATGCTTTCTTCTAGACCTGCATCACAATTCAACATCCATGCATCACAGTGTTATTTCAGGGCATCACAGTGTTTGTGTTACTGCATCACAAATATTTGTTAGTACATCAAAATTAAAGCATAATACCGTTAATATTTTTTATTCGGTTGTGGTAATTCCAAAAATTCTTTATATTTAAGTGAATATATATAATGGTATGCACCAGATTCTTAGATTGTGGAGCACCTGATAGAAGCATTATGATGCACCAGATGTACACATTGTGATGCACTAGTATTTTTAGTGCATCATAGTTAACAATTTAGCGCATCACAGAGAACATTTTAGTGAATCACAGTTTATACAACTGGTGCATATATGCTCCTTTAGAATCAGCAATAATAAAAAATAACAAACATAATGCTCACTAAGAGGTACAATACTTTTTATTAAACATTCAGTAATCCAAAGTATTACAACTAATAGTTTGAAACATCTAGTAGAATTTACACCATTGTTTTGAAATAACAGTTAATATTCCTCTATAGATTATAGCACTTCAAATCTCTCTCATTGATACTTGAATTCTTTCACATATTAGGTTTATCTTCACTCTATTTTCAGGATTTAGAATCTTGCCCATCTCGTCGCCCTTTACGTGACGTTTCCTAAGCAAGTTGTTACAAACATGTTAACCTGTAAGTACCAAGATAGATTATTAAACTAATGCACTATTTTCTAAATGAGCTGATGCACTTAACATAAACACATCAAATTCAGTAATTCAAGTTCTACTTACTAGTTCATATAGAAGATCGTTGTATCAACCAAACATAAAAACGCATTTACACACACATCTACGCTTACTAGTTCATATAAGGTAACCTACGCTTAACCTAATTCATTCTTATACGCTATTACTGAACATCTACTGCATCACAGTTCAAAGCATCAAACAAACAATCAACCATACAAACGCATTTACGCACATTACACAACGTACGTTTAACCTAATTCATCCTTATACATGACAGTTGAGAACCTACTGAATCACAGTTCAAATTCTAGTGCATCGGACAAATAACCAAACATACAAACACTTTTACACACATAAAATAACCTACACTTTGCCTATTTCATCCTTATACGCAACAACTAAATACCTATTGCATCTCAATTCAAATTCTAGTACATCACATATACAACCAAGCATACAAACACATTTACACACATAAAACAACATAGGCTTAGCCTATTTAATACTTACACGTGAAAACTGAATGCCTACTGCATCTCAGTTCAAATTCCAGTGCATCACATATACAACCAAGCATACAAACACATTTACAAAAATAATGCAACATACCTTTAGCCTAATTTATCCTTATACACGACAACTAAACACCTACTGCATCACAGTTCAAATTCAAGCGCAACACACATACAACCAAACAAACAAACACATTCTCGCACATAATGCAATCTACGTTTAGCCTAATTCATCATTATACGCGACAAATGAACACATACTGCATCACAGTTCAAATTCAAATCATCATACATACAACCAAACAAATAAACACATTCTCGCCCCTAATTCATCATTATATGTGGCAACTAAACACCTCCTGCATCATAGTTCAAATTCAAATGCATCGCACATACAACCAAGAAAAAAAAACACATTCTCGGACACAATGTAACCTATGTTTGGCCTAATTCATCATTATATGCGATGACTGAATACCTGCTGCATCACAGTTTAAATTCAAGTGCATCATACATACAACCAAATAGATAAACACATTCTCGCACATAATGCAACCTACGTTTAGCCTAATTTATCATTATATGCAACAACTAAACACCCACTTCATCACAATTTAAATTCAAGTGCATCTCACATACAACCAAACAAACAAACACATTCTCAAACATAGTGCAACCTACGTTTGGCCTAATTCATTATACGCGACGACTGAACACCTGCTGCATCACAGTTCAAATTCAAGTGCATTATACATACAACCAAAGAATCAAACACATTCTCGCACATAATGTAACCTACATTTAGCCTACTTCATCCTTTACACGCGACAACTGAACATCTACTGCATCTCAGTTCAAATTCCAGTGCATCATACATACAACCAAGCATACAAATAAGTTTACACATATAAAACAACCTACACTAAGCCTATTTCATCCTTACATTTGACAACTGAATACCTACTCCATCTCACTACAAATTCCAATGCATCAGACATACAACCAAGCATACAAACAAGTTTACACAAATAAAACAATCTATGCGTAGCCTACTTCAACATTTACACGTGACAACTAAACACCTGCTGCATCTCAGTTCAAATTCCAGTGCATCAGACATATAAACAAATTTACACACATAAACAACCTATGTTTAGCCTATTTCATTCTTACATGCAACAACAGAACACCAACTACATCTTAGTTCGAAATTAGTGCATCATAGTTTCATTACAAATGCATCAGAATGTAAAGTTTGTGCACCACAGTTATAAAATGTCATTCAAACATTTTATCAAACACCTTATATGCAGCAATCATAAACATAAACATGCACACACACTCTTGAACAGATTTGATAACCTACTTCATTATATTCAAAATAACGAACTTAAATTGATAAAATAAAAACAAGATTTTGGTAAACCAAAACTAACAAATTGATGAAATAACAAAATTAGGCATCATAAATTAACTTACAGAGGCATATACGATTCAGTAGATTTGTCTTCAACATCGTTAACACAATGATGAGGTAACAATTCGATCATGATTAGAAGGTTTTAGATGTGGTAACTCTGTTAACAATTCGATTGCGATGACATGATTCGTAAACGATTAAATTTGAGAGAAATATGGTGAAGAAGTGTGTGAAATTTTAGAGAGAGAAGATTAGATCGAATGTATTGTTCAGGGGTGTAATGAATAGTTGTGTAAAATACAATGTTATACAATTGCCCCTGATGTTTCTAGTATTTACAAAATTGTCACCGCCCTTTTTGATCTAGATGGTTTTGATCCAATGGTTAGGATGTCTTCCTACACTCTTTATTATAACATCCTTTCTATAATAACCCCACCCTATAGGGTGGGGTTAAAATAAAAAGTCCCTTATAATAGAAAGTGTAGGAAGGATTGTAGGAGTGACATGTTTCACCCCCATGCCACATCATATGACACGTGTCACCCTGATGAGACGAAAAGTGTTACGCTTTTAGGGGGTCATTTAAGCCCTAATTCGTGTAAATGTGATCAAATATTGCCCTAAATCGTTCCTTTTGTCATTTTAGGTACTTTTGAGAGGAATTCTGGAAAACATGCATATTTGGACGTTTTTGGAGCATAAAAGTGAAGAAAACGACAAAGTCTCAAAAGAAGCAGGAATTACTACCTGACGGCGTCAGAGTCACAAGGTGACGCCGTCAGCAAGCATTGACAAAAGAGTGAAAATCAACTTTCAAATGACAGGCCAAAAAGATTTTGGGAATTTACACCTGACGCCGTCAGGTATTAGAAGACGTAGGCCATCAGGTTATAACTTAAAGAGTGACGGCCCAGAAGGAAATAAAGGGTGACGGCGTCAGAAGTGGATCTAGGCCATCCGAGAAACCTAATGGCGGCGAGCTGACGGCGTCAGACCCTATAACCTGACGCCGTCAGAGTGTAAAATCTATATATAGTTTTCTATTTTTCATTCATTGTGTGGAACTTTTGGTGGAGAACGTTTAGGGCAAAACCCTAAGACGAATTTTCTGTACTTTTTAGGGTTTCCAACCCTTGGAACCCTCATGCTTAATTAAAGATAAGTCTTCACTTTAATTTAATCAATATGTCTATGTGTTGGTTAATTATCTCTTTTGCTTGTCTTTCAATTAACATGCTTAGCTAAATTCTCCTTGTGTTTGCTTAGATCTAATGAAACCTATCTATTAATTATTGGTTAGTTGATGTGTTGTTGTTTGTTGGGATGATTGTTCCATCGATGTTAGGCTCAAGAAAACTGGCTAACCTCCTTTAATGGTAACTTGCTTGAACGTCTTGGGAAACATGTAGTCCAGGCATACTAGGCTATTAAGGTAGTATTTAACGCATGAGCCACTGTTTACAATCCCTATGGTTGTGCCGTGCATGGCATAGGAGGAGGTAAGAGCTCATAGAATTGGAGAGATATGTATGCCACTCCATGAGTTATTAGGAATACACCCTTCATCCACACAAGTAACATACATATCAATTAACTGGTAAAAGATAGTTAGGGAGTAATGAAGTCTAAGTAAACACACTCTTCCCCATATAGTTTTCACAACCACAATAGTTTAGATATTTTATTTTATTTGCAATTGTAGTAATCTTGGGTTAGTTGACTAGCAACTAATTCCGTCCACTCCTTCAAAACCGAGATTTTACTTGCTTTCCTAAAAATATAAAAATACAAAAAGAATCTTCCTTCACCCTTAGACCTATTAGAGTAGTTTTTCTATCCTAACTAACACTATTCCCTGTGAGAGAACGATCAATCCCCCGTACTTACCACTATCCTATACTACATCGGTCAGGTACACTGCCTGGTAGGGTTGTAAGCCTCTTGAGATCCCTTGAGAGGTAAAACCTGTTGTAAGGTCACAAAACCACGCATCAAGTTTTTGGCGCCGCTGCCGGGGAATAGTTATTGTTTAGGTAGAATTTTTATTTTATTAGGTCTACTCGCTAGATTCCTTTCTAGTGAGATTTTTATTTTATTTTTCTAGGATTTCTTTAGTCTATCTTATTTCTTTGTGCCCTTGTTCGTAATAACTCACCCATTAATTATTCCGTTGGCCATTATGGAAAACGCGACTCCACCCCTCACACCCGACGAGTAGAATCATTGAGGTACCGAGTCGAAAATGAAATTAGGGAACTTAAAGAGCTTAGCAGTTTGATTGATGCTTAATTAAACCATGCACTTAATGACCTTGCGGGCACCATGTACTCGTGCAAGGATTTAGAATGTGATGACCCTAAGAGTTTAGGAAGTTTTGAGGAAAGAGGAAGCGAGAGAATAGGTGATGAATACTTTAATCTTTACCCCACTAAGGAAGAGATAGCTTATTACCACAACATAATTGATAACCCTCGCTCTCCCTTCACTAAAATTGATCCAAGAGTAAAAAGAGGTGACCCTAGGAACGTTAAGATACCATGCATGATAGGGTACAAATACGTTAATCAAGCATACATTAATTTTGAATCCCCAATCAACGTTATGTCTTCAAGTATCTATAACAACATAGTGAACAAGAGGCTTACCCCTAGGAAGGACCCCAACTACCCCGGTGGAGTTTGTAATTTTGTCGGGAGGGTTAGAGATTTACATATCTTAGTTGGGAACTTTACATATGTCACCGACTTCATGATTGTTGAGGATTTAGCAAGTGTTATAGACTGTAGCTTGTCCCATGTCGTATTAGGTAAGCCTNAATCAAGTAACCATGCATCCGGAGGGGAGACCTCGGGATACCAAGTATAATATGAGGGGATACCTCCAAGGGTTGGAGTAGCTAGCTCCCAAGATGTGAAAGACGTGTATCGCACACACCATCAGTCACCAAGTATATAACAAGTAATATCATGATATATCCATCGAAACAAGTAAACAAATCTAGGATGCATCCATACGCCCCAGTCGGCTAAGTACTTCCTCTACGTAACAAGTCAAGTAATGGACGGGATAGGTCATCACTCTCCTACCCTAGAGTCATGCCATAGGTGCATCAATGACATGGACATGGAACCCTCATGCCTAGTATACAAGTGGTGGCTCATAGTCTCAAACTGTGGGTTAAGGGTCAAGTCACATATCAAGTGTACAAGTACAAGGTTCATATCAAGTGGTTCAAGTCAAGAGTCCATATCAAGTGGTTCAAGTCAAGTCTCATATCAAAGGTTCAAGTCATGATTCAAATAAAAAGGTTTCTTATCAAGGCCCATAGTAAAAAGGTTCAAGATGGAAAGGTTTATACCAAGGTTCATACTGAGAAGGTTCATGTGGATTTCATGTTTTAGGTTCAAGGTAAAGGTTCAATAGTGAGAGGGTACGTAAAGTTTAGTGTAAAGGTTCATGTCATAAGTTCAATGTAGAGGTTCCTATTAGGTTCCAAATAAAAGTTTATGGCAAGGGTTCAATTCAAATGTTTATGACTTTTAATAATGGCTCTCATGAAATAAAGGTTTTCAATGAGGTAGTCCTTAAAATAAGTATTCATAAAATTAGTGGAACTTCATATAAAAGTGGTGTTACATAATGTTCATAACCCTCATTTAAAAATAGTTTTTTCCTCAAAACATTTTCATAATATAATTACTAAAAGTTTTCACATCCGGTTATAATATTAAAAGCACTTTCAAAATATCAAGGGTTATATCGAGTTCAAGTCAAGGTTTGAATCAAGTATCATAGTATAGGTTTTCAAGTCAAGGTATAAATCAAAGATCGAAGTAAGTGATTTTAACATAGGGTTCAAATCAAGGTTCAAGTCAATATTATCATATCAAGTTTATTATATCAAGTGTATCATGACAAGGTTATTTCAAGGTTCAAGAATTATAGTGTAAGTTTCAAGCAAGGTTCAGTTTTAAAAGGATCATAGCAAGGTTCAATAATCAAGGGGACATAGTAAGGTTCAATAATCAAGGGAACATAGCAAGGTTCAATAATCAAGGGAACATAACAAGGTTCAAGATATCAACGGAATAGGAAAGACAAGAGTGCATGAGAAACCTGTAGATAGGTCAGAATATCTGTACCTTAGACCGCCAGTGCAAACACAACAAGAAACATAAAGATTGGAACAACTCCTTCTTCGGCGAATCTACACGAATTCATGATCGTCTTATTGTTAATAACTTATTTTAAATCAGATTTCTCATTTTAGTCGGCTTTCCATTTTAGGCAGATTTCCCGAATTAGTAAGTTTTCATTTTTAGAAAGCTTCCAGATTTAGTAACACTAATCCTTAAAGCCAAAATTACCTTTTAATTAAGTTAAGGTATTGAAAATGACAATATTGATAGTTTAGGGTTTATTATGATAATCTATATAAGTTTAGGGTTTTAAACGTAGATTATCAAAATTAAATATTAAAATATCAAATAAAAGTATTTTAAGGTTTATACTATAATTTTATATTAAAATAATAATTTTAGACCCCGTCGTTCATAATTTTATCAACGTACCATTGACATTAAAATTTAGACCGCGACGACCAAAATATTATTATCACATTCATGACTCGTATTTATACTCGACACACTCTCTTATAAAACAACAAATTTCCGTATAATATGCGTTTCGACCCATGACCCAATTTACACGTTGCCTAACTGTTTATTTTAACTCATAGACCATTTCACGTTCAGTAATAAAAAAAAGAATAGATCCATGCATATATGCTACATACTCTTCTTCATCATCCTTTTATATAATACAAGTTCATATATATATATATATGAAACTACAAAACATTAATTTATTAACCAATATTAAGATTTCATGGATCAATTAAGCAATGGTTCTACTGCACTTCGTTCTTTACTGTTTCATGCGACTAATATATGTTTCATACGTATAAATTGCATGCACATCATCTTCTATATGTATTGTGTTGCTCCATAACGATAGATAACCGGAACCCGATATCGATATCGATTTCATTATACATTTATAGCGACATGAATTTTTTTTTCTAAGTTTATACCAAGTTTTAAGCCGCACCAATCAATACGAAAACATGTATGTTTTAGGTCGATAAACACGTTTAGTTCGATCCTGTTATTATATGTGTCGTATATATGATCTTATGAGATGTTTTATATTCGATAAGATATGTGAGTTCTAGCCGGTTTAAAAGACATACGCATGATCGAACAGAAACAAATGAGAGAATTGAACAAGGTTGTGATATGCTTTACCGTTTTAGTGTGAGAGCCAAAAAGAAATCGAAAATAAGGTTGATACAAGCCAATTCTGATGCCCCTCGAACCAGTTTCAACCCGTGACCATCACACATTTGTCGAGAAGAATTTCGCCACGACTCGAAGCTATCTTCAAGTCACTCACGTACCATTCCTGAACGTCAAATGGGAACCACAATCGAACCTCTTTAACGCCCTTGAATCGAACTAGAATGGAGAAAAAAAAATCAACAGCCGACAATTGCAATACCTTAGGGTTTTCTTTTGGTTATGGGATTGGTGCAAAGGAGATAGGAGGAAAAGATATACGGTTATAGAACAAATAGGGTAAACGTGTTGTAAATTTTGGAATGCCGTGTAATTAGCTAAAAATCAGGAGTCCTCCAAATCTGTTATTTACAATCCAATATTTAGTCACTTGTTTTGTTCTTATCCCATCTTTACACGCCAAGGGAGGAGGGGTTTCAAATTTTCGGTTTCATATATCACACATAGAAAGTGTGCACAACTTAGGATTTAAAAAAGGTGTAGGCTGGTTGTAGTTTAGGATAGTAGAGATTTTATTTTGTATTTACTTTATAATGCATAGTTTAGGATTAATATAAATTCAAGTGCATAACCTATAGTATATATATATTTTTTATTTTAAATAACTTAGGTTAAATTCAAAGTATCAAATAAAACGTGATTATGGATTTTAGGGTTTTACACCTTTCATAGGGGAATCCAAGTTGAGTTACGATGTATTGGAGGGGACAATTCAATTTTCTAATGAGACCGATATGATTAAATATAGAATGCCCACTAAGATGAAAGAACTTCGATTTGTGCCTCGGATAGAGAAGGACTACATTAGTGCAATTGAGGATATTAATGATGAAGATAAGAGAAAGGGCATGAATTATGTGTGGGAAAAACGGAGCCTCTACTATAAGGATTGCTTGACCCTCGGGCCTAAGTATAAGGTAGATAGAGAGGTTTCCAATAAGATTGTAGAGGAAATTGGGAAGAAAGTGATGAGCATTTACAAAGGGTATTTGCAATCGGATCCGAAATTTGAAGCGTTTGTTAAGGGTGACTTAGGAACCGTGACCAACGACGAAGTCACGTAATGTACGGTGACTTTGAGTCTAGCTACAAGACTCGTTAATAAAGAAAAGCGCTTCTTTGGAGGCAACCCATGCTTTGTGTGTTTTGTGTATTTATTTGATTTTATTTGTTTCCGTATGTAATTTATATTTCTTGTTATTGATTCATGCTTCAAACTAAAATGTGAAAATGCTTTATTTTGTTTTTAACTTCGTCTTAACTACATATAAAGGTATTTTGCAAAATCTAAGTGTAAGGGAAATCTAAATCGGTTTATAAAGAACGAATGAACATGAATCATAACAATGCAATTAACATACATATTAGTATTTGTTTGAGTCAAATGCTTGTATCGAGTCATAATGAATTTTTGCAGGAATTCCAGGAAGTAAGATCTAGTTTTTCCAGAATTTTTCTAGAAACTTAACATGAGAATTCTGTCAGATCATTCTGACGGCGTTAGGAATAACACCTGACGGCGTCAGGTTAAAATTTTCTGCAATTTTTGAAAGTTTTGTATTTCTTCCGGAACCATAAAAAGTTTTGTCAATTCTTTAACTTATAATCTCCAGGAATTCTGCAAAATATTCATTCCACAAGCATTATATCTTATTATATAGATTTTACCGCCGATTTTATGCGAGGTTAGCCTTTATCTTTTTCAGGTTAACAGGTTATTTTGAACAAGAAGACGTTTATTATTTTGGAAGGGAAGCTTTGAACGTTCGTCTTTCTTGGAAGAAGATCTAACCATGATACCTCACTATCCACATCAAACGATTCAGGGGAGTATTTGATTTCATTCTTTTATTTTATTTACTTTTACGTCTTCTATTTGAACATTGGGGACAATGTTCGGTTTAAGTGTAAGGGGGGGTAAATGAAGACACCGTTGAGAATACACTTATGCTTGATGTTTTGTTTCGCTTGATAGTAAATTTGTAATAAAACCAAGAGAAATATTTGTTAGGGCAATTTTAGCGCCAATTTAAAATTTTTTACAATATTTANATTTTTTTATTTTAAATAACTTAGGTTAAATTCAAAGTATCAAATAAAACGTGATTATGGATTTTAGGGTTTTACAATTCTTCCTCTCTAGAAAGAAAATTTCGTCCGCGAAATTAAAGAGATACAAATCTGATGAGAACGTAGCAAATTATGCAAAACACAAAAACTTGGTTTCTCATGACCCGATCTTGTCGATCAAAGATAATTTTCCGTTTCACACAAAAGAAACATATCAAGTGGCTTCAATCAAATGAATAGGATGTCGCATGCAAAGAATGATAAGGGTGAATCCCTCGGAAGAGATACGCGGAAGATGTTGCGAACATGCGACTGCTGAGGAGGTAGAGTTAGACGATCAGAAACTTCCCCCGAAACGTACGAGAATATCAAACAGTCCAATAATCGAAGACTAACTCACAAAATGTTATTCTTTCAAATTCTCAAACAATCATGCTTCCAATATAACCTTCCCAAGCATTCTCAATAACAGTCCAAATTCGGTTCCACATAATTCCGGTCCTTAATCAAACAATCCGAAAAGTAACGGTCTCACAGACGCGAATCATAGAAGTAGCAAAACACAGGTGTACCCCTCAAATGAACAATGGCATTCGAGCAAATAGAAGACAATTCAATCGATAACATCGGACGGTAGAAAGCTCTACAATGAATCCTAAGATCATTATCAAGATACAAAGGTCAACAAACATATTCCCGAAGATCCAAATATATCAAATCATATGGCGATAAGGAAGATCAAACGTATAGGTCGAAAGAACCTAAAGTCTCACTAATCGCAGATAGTCGCCAACAAAACAAAAATCTAAAGCTTCTCTTAGGCACTACTCAAGATATCCTATGAACACAATAAGTGCACTTATATGACGTCAGTATTATCACGTTGATCAGGCGTCATAATACTAGCCTCACATAATATGCCCTCATGATGGTCATACTCTATCTCAAGATCGTGAAACAAAATCTATTAACCACCTAATAGTCCAACTAAGACTTAGGGTTGGTCCTAGTCAATATCAATAACGGAACAATGTCGGCAAGACAAGTGAAACTCGCAATGACGTAACCAAATCAAGCCATATAACCAAAAGTAAAAATGACACTACTTGTAAGAGTAACGAAAATCATAGAATGTCCATCAAAAGCAAGGTACGTCGTCAAAAGAGTCAATCCATTCATAACATAAATCTCAAGGATCCTTCCAAGCTCAAGTAGTCGATCCACGGTTATCCATCAACTCATATGGTGAGAAGAAAATCATAAACTTGAGTCTGGTTCCTCAAGCCTTCGACAGTTTTTCATGGAATTGTGGTGTGGATTGCAAATCTTCGTCATGATCACCAAGCATCCTTCCATCCGCAAATCTGCTTCTGCTCTCAATTCATCTTAGTACAACTAAAAGGGATAGAGAAGCAAGACTGCGTGTCTTCAACAGGTCTTCTATCACAGCTCCAGGTTTTTGAGGTAACACCGCCGCTGCCAACTCCAGGTCATGTGCTAATAGTTCGTCTTCTACAGTCTGGTTGTCTTGATGCCCGAACCGAAATCTCCATGTGCTGCATGAGGCAACGCCAGTCGTGAGCATCTTCCATGGTAACAAATTCAAGTGATTGAGAGTTATCAAAACAAGGTAAAACGAAGTAGGTTGTTAAAGGTCACAAATCGAATACGGCAGTCCATGGTAGCTTATGAAGGGCCATCCAGTCCAAAATCAAGAGGCCTCAAAATTAGATGTACCAAAAGTAAACGAATACATAGTGTGGAAAACTAGAAGGGGGGTTGAATAGTTTACCGCTTTTTATGTTAATTATCTTTTACAAATTACCCGTTTTAGTTAAAGATATATTGTGACGTTTTGCTTTATTATATGAATGGAAGTACTTTGAAGAACTCAAAGATAATATATAATCACAACACAATATATATGTAAAGCATGTAAGTAAAGTAAGACTACATTCGTGTAGTTTAAGATCTACTACATGATAAGAGGCATTAGGATTAACCCATTGTTTTACAGCCGTATTTTTGTTATAATTACATTGACTTCATTGGTCAAGTAATTCTCCCACACCCTTTGCGTTGTATCCATTTTGTACACGATACCCCTTGTACACCCCTCCGAGCCTATCCTTTCGTTTCGATCTTTGAGCATCTTACTCAAAGTGAGAATTTGTTTACACCCCACTAAATGTACACCCAAATCGCCTTAGCCTACCTTGTATGCACTCACCTTTAGTGCATTATTGTGAAAACATTTGTTAAACCCTTAGTTAATTATCTAGTCAATTACATGGTTGCTAAGTTAAGTCATATCCTTGTACATATTGTTTTGGGACGATTGAGACTCATGGGTAAAGTACTAGTGTAATGGAGTAATGGGGAAGAACAACATTATTACCCCCATATGTGCTAAATATCTTAAAAGTACTCCAAGTTTTTCAATTATCTTAATTCGAGTCATTAGAATAGTAATTGTAAAGTTATGTAAAAACTCAAGTGTAAGGGGAATGCAACTCCCCTATGATGTATTATTTTGGATGGTAGGGCAAGAGTGTATAAAAAAAATCGAAAAATCAAGAAAAATACAAAAAAATGTGAAAAAGAAAGTAGAAAAAACATACGGACTACCATCCCGTTTCCTTTTATGTTTCTTTTTAGTTTTTGTTATTTCATTTTTAGTTTAAGATTGAGTCGAGTCTTGTCTTAAGCAACGATGTATAGTGCATGTATTTGATCATGATAATTAACTTGCCACCATTAAAATACCCTTTATTCCAACCAAACCGTGTTTATCATATCCCTACACCTTACGTTACAACCCTTTGGAAAGCCCTCTTTGATAGTTTATCTTAGGTGCTTACGCCGAGTAGAGTAATTGATCCTCTCCCAAGCCTATGGTAATCTATTTGCTATGACAGGTAGTGAATGTTATTTTCTGTTTTCATTTATGAGATATTATTCTAAGACATTTGAGAGATGTGAGATTCCAAACACTATTTGTGAGGTGCTAGTGTATGATTTCTGTGCTTGTTATGATTAGGGTCTAATAACTATTTGTTGTAATTACTTTTTTATTCGTGTTAAATGACCCCTAACTCATATTTTGATTGGAATAAAAGCTCATTTGCTTGAGGACAAGCAAATCTCAAGTGTAAAGGTATTTGATGAGACGAAAAGTGTTACGCTTTTAAGGGGTCATTTAAGCCCTAATTCATGAAAATGTGATCAAATATTGCCCTAAATCGTTCCTTTTGTCATTTTAGGTACTTTTGAGAGGAATTCTGGAAAACATGCATATTTGGACATTTTTGGAGCATAAAAGTGAAGAAAACGACAAAGTCTCAAAAGAAGCAGGAATTACTACCTGACGGCATCAGAGTCACAAGGTGACGCCGTCAGCAAGCATTGACAAAAGAGTGAAAATCAACTTTCAAATGACGGGCCAAAAAGATTTTGGGAATTTACACCTGACGCCGTCAGGTGTTAGAAGACGTAGGCCGTCAGGTTATAACTTAAAGAGTGACGGCCCAGAAGGAAATAAAGGGTGACGGCGTCAGAAGTGGATCTAGGCCATCCGAGAAACCTAATGGCGGCGAGCTGACGGCGTCAGACCCTATAACCTGACGCCGTCAGAGTGTAAAATCTATATATAGTTTTCTATTTTTCATTCATTGTGTGGAACTTTTGGTGGAGAACTTTTAGGGCAAAACCCTAAGACGAATTTTCTGTACTTTTTAGGGTTTCCAACCCTTGGAACCCTCATGCTTAATTAAAGACAAGTCTTCGCTTTAATTTAATCAATATGTCTATGTGTTGATTAATTATCTCTTTTGCTTGTCTTTCAATTAACATGCTTAGCTAAATTCTCCTTGTGTTTGCTTAGATCTAATGAAACCTAACTATTAATTATTGGTTAATTGATGTGTTGTTGTTTGTTGGGATGATTGTTCCATCGATGTTAGGCTCAAGAAAACTGGCTAACCTCCTTTAATGGTAACCTGCTTGAACGTCTTGAGAAACATGTAGCCAAGGCATACTAGGCTATTAAGGTAGTATTTAACGCATGAGCCACTGTTTACAATCCCTATGGTTGTGCCGTGCATGGTATAGGAGGAGATAAGAGCTCATAAAATTGGAGAGATATGTATGCCACTCCATGAGTTATTAGGAATACACCCTTCATCCACACAAGTAACATACATATCAATTAACTGGTAAAAGATAGTTAGGGAGTAATGAAGTCTAAGTAAACACACTCTTCCCCATATAGTTTTCACAACCACAATAGTTTAGATATTTTATTTTATTTGCAATTGTAGTAATCTTGGGTTAGTTGACTAGCAACTAATTCCGCCCACTCCTTCAAAACCGAGATTTTACTTGCTTTTCTAAAAATATAAAAATACAAAAAGAATCTTCCTTCACCCTTAGACCTAACTATTCCCTGTGAGAGAACGATCAATCCCCCGTACTTACCACTATCCTATACTACATCGGTCAGGTACACTGCCTGGTGGGGTTGTAAGCCTCTTGAGATCCCTT
>LBNU01035528.1:338483-350933 GCA_014162995.1 Artemisia annua
TATATATATATATATATATATATATATATATATATATATATATATATATATATATATATATATATATATATATATATATATATATATATATATATAGTGATTTTTTTTTAAATATTAAATATATTGATAAGAATTGTGAGAAATATCTTAATACAATATATTTTTTTTATTTTTTTTTTTTTAATTTAATTCAAAATGGTATAATGGTAAAATTACTTTTTTTATTTTATTTTTGATTTTAAAAAAAAAAAACGTTTTTATTTAGTTCCTAAATTCAAAGATTTTATTTTATTTTATTTTATTTTATTTTATTTTATTTTATTTTTTGGGTACCTATTTAAAAAAAACATTATGTGCACATGTGTTTTGTAAAAAAGAAAGTTAACTACTAAATACATTATAACAATTGTATTTTTCGTTTATACATAGGTGTTTCGTATCTGCACATGTATCTTTAAAAACCATTAAATAACTATAAATACAACACAACAAAACTTTATTATTAGATTTGTGCAATTTCATTATGTTTACACTTGTATTCAATTTTATTACAAATATGAAGCATGCACATGTGTTTAATACAATGTCTTTAACAATTGGTTCATCTTTTAGGCGTGGACATGTATTCCTCGACTGGTTCAAGAACCCATGAAATCTACCAATGTGTTTTTAATCCTTGTGCACATGTGTTTTTATCCTCTCGGTCATATTAATTGATACAAGTCTGTGCCAACACCAAAACGTCAGGTAACCTGCAACCATAAAACACATATGAACACTCTTTCAGAATTTTATACCAACAATAAAAACACATATGCATCATTACACTAATTTTATATTAACCTTGAAACAAATATGCATTATTATACTAATTTTAAATTAACCTTGAAACACACATGTGCACACACTTTTAAGCCATAAAACACATATGCACTATTACTTAAAACTACTTTTTTTCCCATTTAATAAACAAAATAGATGTAGTGTTCAAACGGACATAGATGAAATCAAAAGGGATGTCTATGTTAATCTTGAAACCCACAAGATATGACAACAAATATTTTAAACCAATATAAATACATATATGCACTTTCAATTCATTACACAAGGTATCAAATTCGATCACAAATTGTAAAAACATATATGCACCTCAATAACACATATGCACACTCTTTACATTAAATCTATAACTAAAAATATCCTTAATATTTCAAATAGTATACAAGTATTCAGAAACAACGGTGCCATTGTTTAACATGTCGACGAGGTCAAATGGACTGATGTCATTATGGGCTTAATATCCCTCAACGCAAACACATTTTTTTTAGAACCATAATGAACAGAATACGCAAACATTCAAGGTGTCAAAATAAATAATGGTATAAATGTAATGGCTAAGGCGAAAATATGAAAAGCAAAGTGTTTGGTCAGAGAATGCCCGAGCCAATCCAATAATTAATGAAATATTCATAAAAATAGCAGAGACAAAATGGGTTATAGTGATAAAGAATCTTGCCAAAATGTCTTTAGTATATCTTGACTATATCTAATTGTCATAATAAAACCTTTTCAATTTGCTTTTATGGTGAATTAATTATAAAACTTGGGGGGACTAGGAGAACATCCCTGTGAAAGATGAATTGACTCCTTAGGCCAAGTGTGAAGTGGAGCAACAACAGCAACTAGTTGGATTCCGCCATTATCATCTACCAGATCCAATATTCATTTCCAGATCTAAAAACCATAATAAAAAAAAAAAAAAAAAAAAAAAAAAATCAAGAATTCCGAAAAATAAAAAAAAAGATCAGTCAGAACAATCGAACAATCTCGATCATGATTATCTCTAACGATCATCTTCTAATTCTGAACTATCGTCACGTGTACTTCGTGATGGAAAAGGAGAGACCGAAATCAATAGGTAAATCAAGGCTTACTCTGCAGACTGTATAAGATCTCTTAGGATTTCAAATGAGTAGTCTATCGTTGATTTTATCTCCTTCGACTAGAACAAGATCTAAATAATAGTATGAAAACATGCGAATCGATAGTAATTGTCTGTGAGAGGAGTCGTGTTTTAAGACGTATAGGCGCGACGGCACGATCTAAGGCGCTCTCGTGATAAGTATGATATACATCGTGAAATGAAAAGAAAACGAGGTTTGGACTACCTCTACAACCGCGTATTTGTATGGAATCCACTGATGTTATGATTCTTGGATGAAATATATGGAACACCGATGATAGTGCCCACTCATCTATGAGTGACTTGTGATCATTCAAATTTAAAATGCTATAAATCTTCCAGTAAGAAAGGAAAATATGACATTTCTATTCTAATATTAAGATGATGTATTCGATTACGTTCACACACAATCATAAGCTATCCACTTTCTCTCTGTTAGGAGTAAATCAAAATGGTTAGGTTCTGTGCGAAGTGATCTGCACAAGGATTTGGAAGGTATCTTGGTCTGAAAAAGGAAGCTGTAGTACATCTGTTTGAGGAAGAATGTATATTGTGCCACGTTCCAATAAGAGTAGCTCGGTCATACTCCGTGCGTTCTCTGCGTGCTAACAATGTCTTCTCACAGCTTATGATTGCGCTCGCATCATCCTTGACAGTTAATATTGTTGAGAATATTGACGATAGTTAGTATGTTAATAACTCTCGCTAATTGTATGTAACTAATTGATGTGATGATGTACGGATATATAATAATGACGGCCATCATCTAAATTCATCAATCGTTGTAAATGAAATTGGTTTACGTTATTAGAGCATTCTATAGTATGCGTGTGTTCTCGGCTTAGAAGTCTCACATACTATAGTTATAATTATTATAATAATATTATATATTCGTGAAATATTTGAATAAATCAATCGAGATTGCCTTTCAAAATAATCGAGATAAAGTATACCTTTTTACGATTTGTGTTTCATTATTTGTATTGAAACGTTGATGGGCGCTTATCAAACAACTAAATATTGTAAAATATCAAATAAGTATTATTATTAAATTATGTTTTGTGATTACAAAATAAAAATTGCATTTATTATTGCTTGTGTATTTATTAAATACACAGGTTAATGTACAAACAATTCAAATTCAAGCCTATAATTAGGTTTGCGCAAACTAATTTAATCATCTAAGAGTCATTCAGAGTTTGAGCGGGTGACTTTTAGACAGACAAACTAAAACAAAGAGTAATGATGATGAGCATTTTGTTGATTCATGGCTAAATCAACATAATATGGCATGTGTTATGACGACTACAGTTTTTGTCGGTGTCAGCGTTTATAATTTGAATTAGATTAAAGACTAGTAAAACAAAAATATAATGCCAAAGAAAGTACTCAAATCAAAATCAATCTGAATCATCGGCGGGTAGCCGACGACCAGAGGATAACTATTTTGTGGTTGGTTAAAAATAAAGCTTCGGTACCGTGTAAAATAACAGAAGAGTTCTATTGCCTGAATGCATTACATATGTGAGATAACATGTATATTTATAATTAAAACACATAGCTTTGCTATGAGTGACAGATGCAGTGCGGGTTATCAACAAGTTATTTGTATTGACACCTTAACTTTTATTCTATAATATTCCTAAAACACAAAACTTGAAAAACACCCTGCCTTGTATGGCCATATTATACGTACACATGGGTCCTAGTTTTTATCTCATTTTTTCATTCTTTTAAAACAATCACGTTTTATTTTATACATTTAAATCAAAGTTTATACTTTTCAGGGACTAAAATGGAAAAGAAATATAACTCATGAACTAACATTGTAAACCTAGGGCTACCAGTGCAACAAAAAATACTCTTAGGGACTAATAATTTGAAAATATATAGCAACACGGTTTAATATGAAAAGTCAAAAATATCTTGCAACCGAAAAATAAAAACCAATACTTACAAAAGACTGAACGCAAACACAAACAGTACTAATACAAAGCAGAAACACAAATATTAAGAGAAACAGTAACAAAAAACACAAAACACAAACACCAAATTGAAACTTTTAAAAAAAATAATACACGGAAAAACACACGTTATGGGCATAACAGTGGTACCTATAACGCATCGCACCGGTGCGATAGGTACCAAGTTCACCCTCTAACGCTTAGATAACTGGCTGCATCGAACACTCTATATAAAGCCGCATAATTCAAACCATAAATTTATTGGACCACAAATTATCCGGTTTGGGCAATATCCTAGTTGTGTCACAAAAACCTATTTTAAAGTCAACATTATTGACTAGTAACAAATAATTGGTATAAATCAAAGCGATGTAGAAAGTATGGTTTCTTTGCTCGGGTGTAAATCAACTTTTTTATTTATTTATTTATTTATTTTTGTGCAGGTACACTACTTATGTCAAATGTATACATCGCAAGTCTAGCATGAAAAGACATTGCTACAAATTGAAACTTCTTATACCCAGAAATTGGTAACAAATAAAGTTGCAACAGATTACCAAAACTTCAGACGGAACATTTATACAAAATTTGACTGATTTATGAAGGACATAAAGGATATGATCTCGGTGTCATCGTGGGGGTTTGTTGACATGATGCTTTTAATTTTTGGTCTTCCGTAAATTTTAAGTAAATGAAACAATCGCTACTACATTAACTGAGATTTTTGTTTCCATACATTTTCGTATATAAGTAATTAAAACATTTCACTTGCAAGCACTTCAAATGAATATAGCAAAATAAATGAACTATGTAATAACTATCAGTTCAGCTCACTGCCCTTGTTCAAGTGAAGTACGTTCCGCAACTTCTTTAATGCGGCCAGTTACGCTGGTAACTTTTTTTTTTTTTTTTTTTTTTTTTTTTTTTTTTTTTTTTTTTTTTGCTATTTGAAGTTTCGAACCAAATCAATTTTTGCATCAACAAAGCTAAGGAAGTCCATGCTTTTAAATGTTAAAAAGTCTGTGTTTTCTACTCGTTTATTTATCTTGTTTGAAGTTTAAACTACATTATTAGACATGAAACTTGGTTAGTTAACTAAGTTAAATCATGTCGCCAACTGAACGGGAACAACACTTCCGTATAATTCTCTGGGCATGAGAAAAGGGTAGAACACTTAATGTACTCCACAAAATGTTGTGTGCAACCTATGAGAGTCTTATGAGAAGAGCGTTCTTAGCGAGGCTAGGGTGTGCAATGTTGTTTTCGAACCTCATCATGCGTAAGGGGTTTTAGACCTCCATTTAAAGCCAAGAAGAAGTCAGGATGCAAACATGTGCATTTATTGCAAGGAACTGGCATTGCTAAGTCTCTTTCATATGAATATTATCTCACCTCGTTAAAAATGATTTCAAGTAGCTTGCCATATTATTATTTAAGAGTCTTATATGTAAAGTATCTATCAATGCCCCTTTGTTTGTCATAAAGTTCTTAAAGATTTTTATATGTAAATTCTTTTATGAGAAGGATCTCCAAATATGAAGATTACGTAGATATCATATTTCAAGGTTCTGATTTCTCAATGAAAAACGAAGTTCTTGGCATTCCAAGTTTCTGTGCTTCTAACCATTATCTTCTGCTAAACTGGACGTGGAGATTTGAATTGGAGCTGAACATTACGCTCTATGGGTTCACATAATAAAATTGATCAGTGGACCAAAGAGTTAGAAGTTCTAAAAAAAAACCAATTATCAGCTAAATAATTGGTTGAATATTCTAAAAGCTTGAGATAAAATTACTCGGGAAAAAGCGTCATAGTGTTTTGTCGATACACCTTGCATTGGACAAACACATTGTCAAGAATGTTCGTTTGTCGATACACCTTGCATCGGAAAACACGCTTTCAAGAATGTACGCCTCTGTGCGATATGTTCCTGAGGTTTATGCTCAGGAGTTAAACAAGTACCACATATAAGTCAAATTTAGATGGTCAATGAAGCGTTGATGATATATTATCCGTGTAGTTTGGTTTTGTTGGCGACTAATTACAGGATAAAGATTATAATTTCCTTAAGCTCGTGAACTTTCTATCGTATCTAAAGGCAAGATATGTGTTGACTAATAAGAAGAGACGATGATACTAGTTTTCACTTTATTTACACTTCTGTAATATTTCTTAGGCACATTCCGCAAAATAGGGTATTTAGTTACTATCTACTTTACATGCTACTTGTATTGGTTAAGCTACCAGTTTTTGAACTACATGCTATGACAAGGTGTCTAATTGCCAGAACATGAAACTAGCTATGGTATCGCTCCTCACAGCTAGTAATGTTTCCTGGCTCGTATATTTCTTTGAACATGCATGCCGCAAAGAATGGAATCTAGTAGCTTGAGCTACTTCCGATTTAAATCAAGGTGGTGTTTGTTTTTTAAGAAGCTCTGAATCTGAATCTAAACTGCACATCTGAATCAAAATTTGATGCGTAAATGTCTGAATTTAACCGCATTTGAACGAAAAAAAAACTCGTGTTTGAACCGCACATTTGCTTGCTCGTACTAAAATTTTTTTGGTTATTTTTCTGTCAACAAGAGGCAAAAGAGGCATTAAGACACCCCTCTCAAGTCTAGACAATTAAGATATTACTGCCTCTGACCGCGTCTGAACAGGGGAAAAAAAAACAAAATGTCTCAACGGCCAAAATGTCTGACCGTGTCTGAACGGTTCAGATTCAGAGGCTGTTAGCAGCCTCTTTTTAAAAAACAAGCACAACCGATTTGTGATGGAAAGAGTTAATTTGTTACATTCGGTCAGAATATGTATGTACTCTATTATCTTACTAAAATATGTATGGAAAGCTTCTAAGAAAAGAAAACTTCATATTAATTATTCATAATCCAGATTCACCTGGTTCTATCATCTATATCATGGTGCTAAATAGAAATAAGAAATCCTTTGACTAATCGAAGACGACAAATTTGCACCAAAAAGGTGTGCTGTAGATCGTTCCACCTTCATTTCTTTGAACATAAACAGATGAGAGTATACATAATATAAGTTTTTGTTTCTTATGAGTTGACCAGGTGTCCAACGTTAAATTATGGTTTCCGATGTCACAGTGTCAACGTTAACATTAACTATTCTATGACCAAGCCCTAGGTATGGGATATACAAAATGTTACACGCGAAGCTAGCTAGCGTACGTTCCTGTAGTTAACACTCCAGATGCAGGTTTTGAAGGAGCATTTCATGCAATACAATATTATTGCACTAGTTTAGTGCCGTAATAAAATTGTTTAGTTGATATGAAAAAAACAACATAAAGTATACGTTAATTCGTAAATGTTGTTTTTTGTAATATATATTTATCGAGAAGGTAATATGGATCAATCAACTTTTTGAACGGTTGGAAATTGTGTTAAAAATAGTAGTGCTGTTTTGACATTCTATTATTATCATACAATATTTCGTATTTTGGATACAAACACCAACCATATTTCTTACTGTACGCGACAATGTGTATTTTAACTCGTAATTAGAAGAGACTATGATATCAGTCCTTACTATATCCATGTTCCCTAGCCAGTTATATACACCTTCAGAACATGCCACAAATAGTGATACCTAGTTGATTAGTTTACTTCAGTGTCCTCAGTTTGATATTAACGAACTTGCAATTAGAAGAGACCTATTATATTGGTCCTTATTGTATCCATGTTTCCCGGCCAGTTATATTCCTTCGGAACATGAGAAAAGGGTAGAACACTTGTTGTGCTCCAGAAAATGTTGTGTGCAACTTATGAGAGTATTAGGAGAAGATTGTTCTTAGCAAAGCTATGGTGCGCAATGTTGTTTTCGAACCTCATCGTGAGTAAGGGGTTTTAGACCTCCAGTTAAAACCAAAGAAGGAAGAAGAAGTCAGGTTGCAAACATGTGCATTCATTACAAGGAACTGGCATGGCTAAGTCTCTTTCGTATGAAGATTATCTCACCTCGTTAAAAATGATTTCAAGTAGATTGCCATCTTATTATTTGAGAGTCTTATATGCAAAATGTCTATTAATGCCCCTTCTTTTGTCATAAAGTTTTTAAAGATTTTTATATGTAAACTCTTTTGAGAAGGATCTCCAAATCTGAAGAAGATCATACGTCGATATCATATTCCATGCATGTTTCTAATTTCCATAGAAAAACGAAGTTCTTGGCATTCCGTATTTCTGTGCTTCTAACCATTATCTCCTGCTAAACTGGACGTGGAGATCTGAATTGGAGCAGAGCATTAGGCTCTATGGGTTCCCATAATAAAATTGATCGGTGGACCAAAGAGTTCAATATTCTAAAAAGAAAAACCAAATGTGGCAATTTGTGCCTGAAATGAAAAAAATAGGTTAATTTTGGATACTTTGTAAAGGACTTGACACATTTAACCTTTTTTTTTTTTTTTTTTTTTGACATATTTAGCTCATTGAAAAGTTAAATGGGCTTTAACGGGCACATATTTTCTCTTAATTGATTAACATTATAATCGTTTTTAAAGAAAAATTTATATAGGTAATATATATATTTTTATTTTTTAAATATAAATGAAGTATTGCCTTTAAAGAATTTCTTTCGTCATTTTTAGTCTTCTATAAAGCGATTTGTATAACATGTGCCCGTTTGCCCCGTGCCCGTTTAGCCCGTGCCCGTTCTAGCCCGCGCCCGGCCCGCCCGTTTTGCCACCTCTAAGAAAAACCAAGGATCAGCTTAATTGGTTGAATATTCTAAAAGTTGGAGATAAAATTACTCAAGAAAAGGCGTCAACGTTTTCATTTGGGCAAAACCAATACACCTTGCATCGGACAAACACGATGTCATGAATGTAAGCCTCTATGCGATATGTTCCTAAGGTTTGTGCTCAAGAGCTAAACAAGTACCATTTATAAGTCAAATTTGGATGGTCAAATGACGCGTTGATGATATATTATTCCTGTGGTTTGGTTTTGGAGGGGCCCGATTAAAGTATGATTTCCTTAAGCTCGCGAACTTTTCTATCGAATTATCTAAAGGCAAACCCTTTACTCAAAAAATTAGAAGAGACGATGATACTAGTTTCACGTTATCCACACTTCCAGTAATATTTCTTCGGTGCATTCCGCAAAATAGGGTATTTAATTATTAATCTACTTGAGATGCTACTTGTATTGGTTAAGCTACCGGTTACATGCTATGACAAGGTGTCTAACTAAACTTGCCGGAATAAATAACCGGTCCTCACAGCTAGTAATGTTTCCTGGCTCCTATATTTCTTTGAACATACCGCAAAGATGGGAATCTAGTAGCTTGAGCTACTTCCGATTTAAATATAGATTTGTGAAATAAAAGGTGTGCGGAATTTTAATAAACACCCAATGGAAAGAGTTAATTTCTAACATTCGGTCAGAATATGTATGTACTCTATTATCTTACGGAGTACTAAAATATGTATGGAAAGCTTCTAAGAAAAGAAAACTCCATATTAATTATTCATAATTCAGATTCACCTGATCTATCATCATGGTGCTAAATAGAACTAAGAAATCCTTTGACTAATCGAAAAAGACAAATTTGCACCAAAAAGGTGTGCCGTGGATCGTTCCACCTTCATTACTTTGAACATAAACAAACGAGAGTATACATGCACCATATATAATAATATACGTTTTTGTTTCTTATGAGTTGACCAGGTGTCCAACCTTAAACTAAGGTTTCCAATGTCAGAGTGTCGACCTTAACATTAACTATTCTGTGACCAAGTCCTAGGTTTGAGATATACGAGATGTTACTTATAAATGCGCCAATGGCGTAAAGCTAGCGTACGTTCCTGTAGTTAACACTCCGGATGCAGGTTTTGAAGGAGCATATATTTCATGCAATACAATATTATAGCGCTAGTTTAGTGTTAAAAAATTGTCTAGTTGTTTTGAAAAAAACGACATAATGTATACGTTAATTCTTAAATGTTGTTTTTTGAAATATATAGTTATCGAAAAGGTAATTTGCAATTTGCACTCTATCAACTTTTTTGAACGGTTGGGAATTTCATTAAAAATAGTAGTGCTGATTTCACATTCTATTATCACCATACAATATTTCTTGTTTTGAATACAAACACCAACCGTATTTCTTACTGTATGAGACAGTGTGTATCTTAACTCGCAATTAGACGAGACTATGGTATTAGTCCTTACTGTATCCAAGTTTCCCGGCCAGTTATATCCTTCGGAACATGCCACAAATAATGATACCTAGTTGATTAGTTTACTAAAATGTCCTCAGTTGATATTAACGAACTCGCAATTAGAAGAGACTATGATATTGGTCCTTACTGTATCCATGTTTCTCGGCCAGTTATATTCCTTCGGAACATGAGAAAAGGGTAGAACACTTGTTGTGTTCCACAAAATGTTGTGTGAAACTTATGAGAGTATTAGAAGATTGTTCTTAGCAAGGCTGTGGTGCGCCGTTGTTTTCGAACCTCATCATGAGTAAGGGGTTTTAGACATCCAGTTAAAGCCATAGGAAGGAAGAAGTCAGGATGCAAAGATATGCATTTATTATAAGGGACTGGCATGTCTAAGTCTCTTTCGTATGAAGATTATCTCACCTCGTTAAAATGATTTCAAGTAGCTTGCCATCTTATTATTTGAGTCTTATATGCCAATTATCTATTAATCCCCCTTCTTTTGTCATAAAGTTCTTAAATATTTTTATATGTAAACTCTTTTAAGAAGGATCTTCAAATATGAAGAAGAATACGTCGATATCATATTCCATGCATGGTTCTAATTCCCATAGAAAAATGAAGTTCTTGGCATTCCATGTTTCTGTGCTTCTTACCATTATCTCCTGCTAAACAGGACGCGGAGATTTGAATTGGAGCTGAGCATTAAGCTCTATGGGTTCCCATAATCAGTGGACCAAAGAGTTCAGTCTAAAAAGAAAAACCAAGGATCAGCTTAATTGGTTGAATATTCTAAAAGCTGGAGATAAAATTACTCAGGAAAAGGCGTCAACTTTTTTGTTTGGGCAAAACCGATATACCTTGCATTGGATCACAAACACGCTGTCATGAATGTAAGCCTCTATGCGATATGCATGTTCCTAAGGTTTGCGCTCAAGAGCTAAACAAGTACCGCTTATAAGTCAAATTTGGATCGTCAAATGACGCCATGATGATATACTATCCATGTGGTTTGGTTTTGTTGGCGACTAATTAAAGGATAAAGATTATGATTTCCTTAAGCTCGTGAACTTTCTATCGAATTATCTAAAGGCAAAATATATATGTGTTGACTAATTAGAAGAGACGAAGATACTAGTTTTCACGTTATCCATAATTCCTGTAATATTTCTTCGGCACATTCCGTAAAATAGGGTATTTAATTATTAATCTACTTGACATGCTACTTGTATTGGTTAAGCTACCGGGTTTTGAACTATATGCCATGACAAGGATTCTAACTCAACTTGCCAAAATAAGAAAGTAGCTATGCATGGTATCGGTCCTCACAGCTAGTTAGAGCACTCCCATGGTAACATGGGTTATACAATAACTCAGCGCCACGTCAGCGCCACGTCAGTTTTAACACAATAACTCAACACCCACATCAATAACTCTGCTTTAACACATTAACTTCAACTATTTTCACATTCACCCCCTAAACTAAAACCAACAATTCATTTAATAAACCAAATAACATTAAAACTTAAAAATTTACAATACGAAATATTAAATAATAAGAACAACGATTACGAAACATAGGAAATTAAAACAAACGAATTACAACTACTTATTTATCGTCTTTAGTGGCCGAGAAGGATTTGACGAAAGTTGACCACTGCGGGTAAATTCCGTCAGCCAAGTAATACCCCTGTTCATATCTTTTTTCATTTACCATGTAGGGTGCCCTTGGGGATTCGTTAGCAAGGATGCTGTCGAACAAGTTAGAGTTATCTAAAACATTAATATCATTATTGGCCCCTGCCATACCAAAAAATGCATGCCAAATCCACAAATCTTGTGAAGCAACAGCTTCAAGCATTAACGTTGGGTATCTTTTATCACCCCTACCAAATTGCCCCTGCCAAGCCACCGGACAATTTTTCCACGCCCAATGCATGCAATCAATGCTACCAAGCATACCCGGAAAACCATGTTGACGTTCATGCAATTCGTAAATACGTTGAATGTCGGACCATGTTGGTTCTCTTAAAAACTCATGCATATACAAATCCATAACACACATGTTAAAATTATCTAGACAAAGACGTGATGTAGACTCACCTATTTGCAGATACTCATCGAACGCATCTGGGGCGGTGTCGTACGCCAGTTGGCGTATTGCAGACGTACACTTCATAAGTGCACTAATACTCCCTCGACCCGTGCAATCGGGTCCTAACTTAAAGAATTTAAAGTGATCTGGAATATCATCGGATTCGTAAGATTCAATACCTTTGACTATTTGTAGAAATAGTTTCCGGCTCATACAAAACCTCCTACG
>LBNU01035528.1:363481-374029 GCA_014162995.1 Artemisia annua
TAAGTCCTACACATTTTCGCTATGTCAAATACACGTTTTTAGCATTTTGTGAAAATCTGTTACAGCAGACCCCGCGGATTCCGCGGAACCCTCAGAAGGGTTCCTTGCCCTTTGGACGAGGGTTCCTTGGCTGCACAGTCAAATTTTTTTGTAAACTTCAAAAATTCATAACTAATTAACCGTAAGTCCGTAGGAGTCGCGCCACCTATCAATTTGAAGGGAATTGTGTCTACTTTCTTTTAAAAATGATGTTATGGCCTAAATCTAATCTGAAGTCAAAAGATTAAACCAAATACTTTAATGTGTTCAAAATATCAAGTTTCGTTTTGACGTAGAAACTCAAACTTTTGAGTTAGGCAATATAAGTTAGTATCCTTTGAACATTGACATTATTTTCGTTAATACTAAAGAATTTTGTGATGTTCATATATACAAAGGAAACTAATCAAGCTTGGCATACATCGTCATATTTAAACGCAAAGTGACGAAAAGTATATTTCTTTTTATGATATGCTAAATGACTACTTGTTTTAGTTGTATGCATATATGGTCTTTGCTTATTGAAAGTTGTGATTGCATTTGTTTATTTGTGATTCATGAGTGTCTATCTTGTTATGATATTCATTTGCTTGTTTGTCAAATTCATGTTTATACACAATAGGATATTTGCTAGATTGTGTGTACTAAGTTGAATATTTGTGTTTGTATTGCTTATTGATTTAGGTATTCTTCCTTGCATATGTTATGTGATTATTTGACATAATTCACTTAGGAATGAGAATTATGTAATACTAATTAAATATCTTGGAATATGGTCAAGCGTCTAAATGAGTCACTACATTTTTAAACATGTGGTATTTTTGTAAGATGATGTTTGGTATATATGTTTCTACAATGATGTTTAATGAATGTTTCGTGCTATAAGATAGAAACTCATCTTTGATTGATCATGTAAACTAATCATATCATGTTTGGACGATAACACTTTTTTGTTATCAATTTTCAATGCTTAGCTTAATTTCCATTTATGGTAAGCTCATAATCTTCGGCTTGATCTATATGCTAACATGTGTTAGAATATGTGTTTTTGGTTTTAATCTATCACATCTAATTAGATGCATATGTTCCAAGTATTATTAGGATACTTGAACGAGTTTCGGGAGTCAATAAATGTCCATTGTTAAGGAGTGTTTGGCACTACTTGAAATTTGAACTATTTGGTAGTTAAACAATGTATTTCATGGATATATGTACTTCTAGCATCATTTGTTATCTTTGTACATTGTCTTGTACTAACGGATATGCAGGTAGACAACATTAGGGATGTTGTCAAATTTTCAAGTCTATGGATATTTCACTAAGTATAGTGAAATTCGCTAGCCCCGGGTCAAAGTCTAACGGTTAGAGTGTTTCTATATNCCAAAAAGAGAGAGATGATTGCAAACCTCGTCGTGGCAGACGGTTGCCACCAACGGCGAAGAAAGAGGGCTCTCGTGGTGTGGAACGAGCACGGGAGCCTCCACGTTGACGGCGACGGCGATCTTCATTCCACAGGCTGATGCTCTTAATATGTTACATCCGGCTCACAATGAGTATGTATTTATTTTATTCTCCATAGAAAAACTTATGTTCTTTACAAGTTAAAAAATTAAGAAAATTGATGAAGATGTTTTGATATAATGAGCAATTGCATGCCTTACATCATCACGTGAAGCCTCCAATAATAAAGGGATTTAAAAACCTAATTTAATCGGCATAAATCCCATAGATTACGGATTGTAATCACAATTATTTTATGCCTATCACGTAATTTACAGGGGGGTTTCATACATTTATGTTGTAAATTTAATCATTATCAAATTACTCGGCTAACACTCCCCCCGCAGTCTGAAGCGGGAAGAACACCAGACGGTTGAGCACTGGAGCGAACCTTCCTCCAACCAGATGCGATCGGCAATCTTTTGTGAAGATGTCGCTTCTGATATTGCGAAGGGACTGAAGAAGACGAACTGACCAGAGCACACGTACGAACAGAGTGAATGTCTATCTCCATGATGCTTCGTACGCTGGCCGAAACGCGGATTGCAGATAAAGTAAGACAACACTGACATTATGAGCAGTAGACAAGTGTAGCGGATAATGGGCTGTGTAACTCACGAAGGAGAGGTTCCTATAGCCCAACACGTTTCGCAACAGCATCTGGCAACACTCGATATTCTGCCTCTGCCTAGAACGAGATAGCATTGGCTGTCGCTTAGGACTGACAAGGAAAGTAAGTTTGTTACCCGAAGCAACACAAACCTCGACGTCGATGCTCCGTGTAGTAGGCAGACAGGCCAATCAGCATCAGAATCATGCCACAGATCTAATAGTAGAGGAGGAGAAAACTGTAGTCCATAATCTATTGTACCCTGAAACATACCTCCAGCGATCCTTTTAAGAGCCGAAAGATGGGGCTCCCGAGATCCATGCATGTGGAACAAATCGTGCTGAACTGGCATAAGATATATCAGGCTAGGTAATTGTGAGAGCTGTAGAGAAACCTGCAGACTCCGTGATAAAGTCGGGTATATACTACGGACTGACAATAACCCCAGTTTGGACTGCAATGTCACAGGAGTCCGACAAGGATTACAATTGACCATATTTGCTCTCTCCAAATTTCTGTAGATAATTTTCTTCTGAGATAAAAAATAACCTTGAGGAGTCTCGAGTGAACTGAACATGCCCAGCAAATAATTAAGTGGGTCTAAGATCTTCATGGAAAATCCTAGTGCAGGAACAGAATAATCTGCTGTAACAAATGCTCAAAGAAGCAGTTAGCACAATATCATCAACATATAGCAATAGTAGCAGTATGTGTCCCCTGGCGGAATATACACATAATGTATGAGTCATCGGCTAGTGAAACCCAACCGAGTATATATAGGATGCAAATCGCTGGAACCATGCACGACGGGGCTGCTTGAGCCCTTACAGAGACCTTTGAAAGAAAACCACATCATACTGGATGTACAGGATCCTTAAACCCTGGAGTTATCATATAAACTGTCTCAGATAATCACCATGCAAAAAAGACATTTTTGACTCAAGCTGCTGAATCGGCCATGTCGACGAAGTAGCTAAAACTCAGAAAGTTCGGAATGGTTCCCGTTTAACAACACCGGTACTAAATGGTCTCATCTACACGACTTCCTCACGAATTTGATTACTACAATTTGCACAAGACGAGCATTGGTAGCGACTAAGAGTGCATCAGCCAAATACTTAATGGACGAAAAGTCACATGGATCAAGTGTTTGTGTCCGTGGGTTTAGGCACAAGAGTCCATGTTTTGTTCTTATAAACTGTGCGGTGTTCAGTCACCACGCATAGCATGTTTGGCCATTTAGATTAGTAAAGATACGATAGGTTTTTGGTAATGGTAACACGAAGAACACATGCATGTTAAGACCCTGAGTGGGACGACTTAGTCCGACACGGAAAGCCGTGTGAACTCAAGAGTGAGTTGAGACAGGTTTGGGTTTTGAGAATGATCTGGAATATATGCTGGTTTAATTGTTCCACGACTGGATTTGGATGTTTTTGGTTGAGTTAGTGGTGATGGGTCCTGGGCCTGCTCATGTTGAGAGTCTGAGGATAGTTGTTACGGGTGTGGTTGGTTCATTTTTGTGGGTTGAGGCCACACTGGGGATCTGCACAACAGGGCGGATGGGATGATGGCGGATTTAATATCAGGTGAGTCATCCAAGAAATTGTATTTGGGTGCCGATGTTGGTTTAAAAGTGCCATATGGAAAAACAGATTCATGCAATGTTTACAATGCGCGAGAATGATTATTTTATTGGTGGTGTTTAATTCGAGGCAAAACTGTAACCCATGATACATTTGAAGCTTGCAAATAGATAGAGGGTGTCGCGACGTGGTCTCAAGTTTGTGATTAGGGTATAAGTGGTTAACATACGCAACCAAATGTGCGTATAAGGGCTATAATTCCGGGTTTTGAGCAAACGCTCGGGTGTAAGGGACTTTTCGTTGGCAATAGAAGCTTGAGGGCAGAATTGAGTAAGTGAACGGCCATCATTCAAAGCTTCACCCAAAATGTTGGTGGACAGGTTTGCTTGAAAAAGCAAGGTCCGATGAGATTTTGATGGTGAAATCATTCGTTCAGATTCATTGTTGTTTTGATGATTTAGGGCATGAAAAGCTAAAATTGGAATGCCCTTGGTCGGCAAAAGTATATGTAGGTTATTGGTTGTCGATTCACCACCATGATCACACCTGAAAGGACCGGATTTTCACACTTAAATTAGGAGTGTGAACATAATTAACAAAAATATTACAAACTTAGACAAAACATCAGATTTGTTAATTAAAGATAACCAAAAAAATGCGATATGATCCAAGATAATACATAATACTTGAAACCCGAAAGATCGGATTGGTGAAGTCAGACATCCGAGTGAACGTGTCAAAACAGCATTGGCGCAGTGTTGGAACTAGTGAATGAGAAGTCTAGACGTGTTTGACAAGCTGACAGGCATGCAAAGCACGGGAGGCTTCTCTTTATTACATGCAATGAGATTATTTGAATAGACGTCGTAACACTTCGCTTTTTGGATGTCTAAGACGCTGATGCAACGTATAGTTGACTGACTAGGAGAGCTTGAGGAATGGGAGACGGAGGTGCTGACAGGATAAAGGTCCCCCGTGCCATCAACGGAGAAGCACTCGACGTGCCCATGAATCTTTAAAGAAAACAAAGGATCAAATTCAACAGTACATATTGTTTAACAAAAACTGATGAACGGAATATTAGCATTTTGAAAGTATGAGGGGTAATAGGACGTTATTTAAGTAGGAGTGGCGAGAGAAGTTAGTAAAATGCTACGACCTGTACTCTGGTACAGGAACCTAAACGCGCCTCCACCACCGCAGACGCTCTGGATACATGCCTGTATACTCCAAAACATTACTAACGATATTAAACTGCAGCACTTCGCTGTGCGCTCTCGCCCTGTGCCTCCATCGTTCCCTCCCGTTGCGCGCGATCTCCGCGTGTCCCGCAGGTGCCGCGTCGAGGCAAAGCGGTTTCCTGCCTTGACAGGAGTGTTGGTCGAGACCCTGAGCTTCTTGTGTAGAACTGAGCCATACATGGTCGAGCTACACCGCCTGTTGTGTATGAAAGGCCCAAAACCGGTGAGGGGTTGGGGTACACTGTTGTAGCCGAGAGCCCAAGGACTTAATGTGTTAGTGCAAATAATTTACGATAATTAATTTATACAGTCTCGTTTGCTTTTGATGTGAGTGACAAACGTATAGACTTGATACATACGAAGACAAATGTACAAGTTACTTGTAATCATACTTTGTCTCAACAAACTTCAGCACCTTCAACCATCCTCGAGTCATCGTATGCTACAACAAAAAAACGGTTCGTAAATGTTTGTTATGTACATTATGATCAAACCCTTGACCATCCACTTAGAATGATGAAAATATCTTTAGGGTCTTTAAGTATTTTAGATGTCAAAGTGAACTTTAGGTGTCAAATAAATAAGATGCCCATTAGGTGTCTAAATAATACTAGTAAGTTTACAATATATACAAATGTGTCTTATTACGCAAATAAGTACATAAACATTTTTAGTAACTTACTAAATAATTAAGTCCTCCGTCAAATTTATTCGTCCACTATTGACTTTTTTTAGTCTTTTTTTTCTTTCAACCTTTGACTTATAATCATTTTTGTGGTGTGTTTATAATAACTATATTTGATGCAAATATATAAATGGATTGGTTTTAAGTGTACTTTTCATGTTATACATTTTTCAATCAAGTATTTAATATAAAGCAAATATATTTACTAGTCAAAGTTGAACCAGATTGACTTTGAAAATTCAAACTGGAAAATCTTTGGGACGGAGGGGAGTAAGTACAGCTAACTAATATATTTTTCATATAAAGTACTTACCTTTTTAAGTTAGTATATACAATTGTCTAAATGTACTTATTTCATAATGAAAAATATCTGTCATCAGATCATTTAAAGATGTGTCATAGATTGTAGTGTAACCTTGGAAACTCTTTGGAAAATACTTGGTCAAAGAACTGTGTAAGATGTTAACATTTGGTCAAATGTACTTTTATAAATGAAAAATATCTTTGTCTAGATCAATTTAAGATGTGTCATGGATTGTACTTACTTGGAAACATCTTTGAAAATAATTGGTCAAAGAACTTGGTAAGATGTGTCATAGTCCTTGTAAGTTGACTAGGGAAACATATATATGCATATGTCTTGTCATACTTTAGTTTCAATATATGCATTGTCTTGTCTTGTCATAGTCCTTGGTCTTGTCAAAACTTAGTTTTTTCAACGTATATGCAGTATGTTTTTGTCATATGTTGACTCTAATAGTAATCATGGTTTTGGAAACATGGATTTATAGAAAAATGGTGGTTTAGGAAGGACTTCTTTTATAGTTTTGACTATAAATAGAAGTTTTCAAGGTTTTACTTAGTTTTGATGAAAACCACACAAGTTAGTAGTATAGAAACATGTAGATCACCGCTGTTCACCTTGTAATAATGATCTAATGTTGCTGAACATTCTCATTGTTGTAAGCATCATTATACTTCATGATCAACCAAAACGTACACGAGATCTTGGAAGTAATCATTCATTAAAAGCATTCAACATATGAGATTCAAGGGCACTTGCATCCTCAAATGATTGAAGACTTCTTATTTAAGAAGTTCATGTAGATTAGTCATTCATATCCATTAGACTTTTATGTCGATGGATCATCATTGTATCAATCCAATATATATCTAGATGGTTTTATGTGTTTTGTGCATAAAAAAGGTTTTTATGTTGGGCACAATATAGGCGGGGTGGTTGTACCCTTGGTAAAAGAACTCGACATCTAGCTTAGTGTCAGGAAATATTGGGTATAAGGGACGACCGGGCAGTGGTTTGGTACCATTGTACAAAGAACTCGACATCTAGCTTAGTTAGTGGTAATCTTGAAGCCGACTGTAAGGTTTTCTCAGCCGAGACGGGAGGTTGTTGATCTAGTGAAGTTAACTCTCTCGAGTTGGGTACTCGGGGCGTGACGTAAGGCAAGGAAAAGAATCCTTAGCCGAACCACGCATAATATCGTGTTGCTGATCGGATTTGCACTTTCTTTTACTTATTGCTTTACTTTAATGTTTGCATTATGTGATTGTTTGTGTGTGAGTTGTTGATTGTACTTGAGTGATTAACATGTTTTAAGTCATAAATCAAGTAACATCTTTCCATATTAGAACAAAGATAAAAATGGACATTTGTACAACAGTTAAAGTTTTTACGGTAAACTATTCAACCCTTGTAGTTTTTCCATATGGTATCAGAAGCTCGTGAGCTCTTATTTTAAACAAAATGTTTAAAATAGAGTACAGATCCAATGTATCAAATTACCATTGAAGCGATATAAGTATGAAAAAATGTTTCGCAAAGTATACTTAAAATTTTGTGGTTTAATGTTACTTTTATACAAGCTTGAAGGTGTCCTCTGAAAAATAAAAGAAACAGGTTTCTTAAATTTGTTGAGAGTCAATTAATGTTGTGTTTGTTAGAGCTAATGTAACGTACATACGGTTTTAAAAAGGAGGTGTTTGGGTAAACTAAAATTTAGTTGAATAATCACCTCGCCGTAAATGATTATATTGAGTCTAATAAGAAAAGAAATGATGTTAAAATAGTTGTATTAATGTTTTACTACTAATCTGTAAGTCCTCACATTCGCTATGTCAATACACGTTTGTTTATGCTTATTTTAGTGAAAATCTGTTTACAGCAGTATTCCCCTTTGCCTTTGTTACGAGTAACCCTCAGGAAGGGTTCCTCCGATTCCTTGCTTTGGACGAGGGTTCATTGGCTGCACAGTCAAAATTCATTTTCTGTAAACTCACAAAATTCATAACTAATTAACCGTAGTCCGTAGGAAGTCGCGCCACTATAATTTGAAGGGAATTGTGTCTACTGTTCTTTTAAATATGTTAATGACCTAAATCTAATCTGAAGTAAAGATTAAACCAAATACTTTAATGATGTTCAAATATTCAAGTTTCGTTTTGACGTAGAAACTCAAATTTTGGTTCGGAATTAGTTAGTATCCTTCTGAAATTGACATTATTTTCGTTAATATAAGAATGGTTTTGTGATGTTCATATATACAGAAGGGAAACTAATCAACGCTTTGCCATACATCGTCATATTTAAACGCAAAGTGACGAAAGTATATTTCTTTTTAATGATATGCTAATGACTACTTGTTTTAGTTGTATGCATATATGGTCTTTGCGTTATTGAAAGTTGTGATTGATTTGATTTATTTTGGTGATTCCAATTGTTAGTGTCTTCTTGTTATTGATATTCAATTTGTTGTTTGTCACATTCATGTTTAATACACAATAGGATATTTGCTATAATGTTTGATTCTTAAGTTGAATATTTGGTTTGTATTGCTTTATGATTTTATGGTTATTTCTCCTTGCATTATTTGTTATATCGTGATTATTTGAGCTATTGTATTATTCGGAATGAGAATTTATTGTTATATACTAATGTTATAATAATTTGGATATCATGGTTCAAGCGTCTAAATTGCAGTCACTACATTTTTTTAATATATTGTGTTTTTTTTGTTAAGAATGTCGTTTGGTATTACTAATTGTGTTCTCCTAAATGATGTTTAATGTGTTTCGTTGGCTATAATAGTATTTTGAAACTCATCTTTTGTTGATCATGTAAACTACATCATATCTGTTTGAACATAACTTATTTTTGTTATCATTTTCATGCTTAGCTTAATTTCCAAGTTATGGTCAAGCTCATAATCTTCGGCTTGATCTATATGCTAATGTTTTAGAATATGCTGTTTGGCTTTTTCTTCACAAGTTAATTACAGATGCAATATGTTCCCAAGTCTTATTAGGTACCTTAACGGAGTCTTCGGGAGGTCAATAAATGTCATTGTTAAGGAGTGGTTGGCATACTGTGAAATTTGAATATTTTGGTAGTTAAACAATGTATTTCATGGATATATGTACTTCTAGCATCATTTGTTATCTTTGTACATTGTCTTGTACTAACGGATATGCAGGTAGACAACATTAGGGATGTTGTCAAATTTTCAAGTCTATGGATATTTCACTAAGTATAGTGAAATTCGCTAGCCCCGGGTCAAAGTCTAACGGTTAGAGTGTTTCTATATCCAATCTTTGCATTTCCTAATCAGTTCTATATTTAAGTTTATGTTTTAGGAGTTTTCGGAAAAATTGAAAATCGTCTCGACCCCCGAAAATCTGGATTGTCTACTTTTTGCCCCCTGGCGGATCTGGCGGAACCAAATTCAGGGTTCCGCCAGTGCATTTTCTGGGTAACCCAGAAATAGCCCAACGGAACACACGGAACCCTCAAAAGGGTTCCGCCCGTGTAGTCATAGGGTTCCGCCAGTCCTGCAGACTCCTTTTTAAATTTTCATTTAAATCCCTCACTCAAGATCACTCACTTTCATTACTAGGATTTTTCTCACTAATATTCACTCATCTTAGGATTAGGACATCTCACTAGCACCTATAAGATAATCATCTATAATAATACTTTCAAACTTCACAAGAATAATCCAAGATACCTTTCTCCTTAAAGGAAGGAATCCGGAAACGTGTTCCTTGCAATCCTCGAACCATTGAGTATTCGTGATCACTACACACACTCATTGCATTCGTTTGTCCTTTACTCATTCATTAGCTTGATTTGTAACTTGACAACTTCCTAACCAATCCGGACTCGTTATTTGCAAAGATTACATACAATATCGAAATCACAAGTCCAACTTATGACTATAGATATTGTCTTGTATCGACATATGTTACCTCACTTGGTTAACATGAAAATAATGTGTCATCCTTCAAGACGATAAGGATTTACATTGAGTCATAACTTAATCTTAAGTTATAGATGTATTATCGAGTCTTTCTATCCAATCTCAACTAAGTAGGATTGACAACTTAAGTATTTCGTTCGAAATATTCAAGTAAACTTGACTTACTACCATAGTCATTAAATGTCATATCCGAAAATCAACACCCAAGTATTTTAACAATGTTTGTTAAAACACTCATCACGACTAGAACACTCGTCATAGTACTCTCCCAATCAATAGGAACAAAAACAAATGTCAATAGGTTTTTCATCCTTAAACATTTAGCACTTAAGTTCACTTGTTCTCTCACCATCATCTCATCACATTCACCGTGTGATATATCTCAGCCCATAAGCTTCACAAACATGAGAGAAACTTCAAATCAACATTTTAACAACATATGTTAAAATACAATCTCAAAGCCAACCTCATACACCCTGAGCAACAATGACTCTCGAGGAGTATACATAAGAAACTCAAGTGAATTCCTCTTGTCATCATCTAGTGATTATAATCTTGAGACCAAGTATATTTAGGATAGGACTATCCGATTCAAACACTTTGGCTTCATATC